>QDHC01002140.1:153669-172960 GCA_013186455.1 Papilio dardanus tibullus
TGTCACTGAATAAATAAAAAACAAATAATCTTAACACCTGTGACTTATACCACACACCACTTTCATTTTCGTTAGCGCGTTCCACATTTCACCAAACAATATTTTCATGCGAAACACAATCCGATGTTGCCTTGAACTTGAGGTGCTTTCTTTATTACGTATTCAAACCGTTCGTCCGATGACCGTTAGATCATTCTAATAGCATCCCGCCATACATGATAAGGACAGGTTATATTTATGGTAGCAATAAACAAGTTTTTTACCACATTAAGGTCACAGAAAAAGATATATCTTGTATATACTTGTATGACATAACAACTTAGAGTAAGTTAGAGGTACAAGCTATATCTAAAACTAACTAGAGTGGCACGATGATCCGAAGTGGGCCTTGGCCTCCGCCAAGAAATCTCTCCAAACTTAGCGATTCCGCTCCATCCCGACCCAATCGCAGACATGGAACTCTCTTAGGTCTTTTTCAGTCTCATCGATCCAGCGATACCTAAGACGGTCAACCGGGCGCCGAACACTGGGCCGTCCCAAATATGCGCGTTTAACACTCCGATCTTAATCCATTCTTTCTTTCAAACTCTACCTAGAAATAAAAATAAGAAAACTAAGGTTTCGTGATAAGCTGTTCGAATTCATCTAATCAATTAATCTAATGAGGTATTTTTCCATTTGACAATTTTAGTCAAACCAGGGGACTCGTTTGCAAATCTATACTAATATTATTAAGAGAGAAACTTTGTATTTTTGAATTTTTGTTTCTATTGAAATAACTCAAGAACTACTGGACCGATTTTAAAAATTCTTTCACCATTAAAAAGCTATATTATCCCCGAGTAACATAGGCTATATTATTTAATTTCACGCGGACGAAGTCGCGCACAACAGCTAGTCATATAATAAACATATACAAATATACACATGAATTGAATACCTCAAGGAAGTCGTTTAAAAAATAGAATATAAGAGGTAGCTATTATAAGACGCTTCAATCAATACAAAACAATAGGTAATTACAATTTGTACGCCACTTTATTTATCATTGACATTCTTTACATTGTATTGTTGTTTCTCTTATGTTTTTATTATCTGTAGTTACGAGGAAATTCTCATTATTGTAAGCATATAATAGTTTTTATTTAGAACTTATACTCTGTAATGCTAACTATAACTATGGATCAAATGGTATTAATATGGGACATGAAGATTTTTTAATATGACAAAGGATAGAAGCAAAGTGACAGCTAGCCATAGATATAATCAAAGAATTGTTAATTCGTTTCCTACCACAAACAGAGATGGGACGCAGTAAGTGGGTACTTCTTCAAATATGACGTTGTTTCGGTATTCAAAATTATGTCTTTATTACAAACACATAGAAAAAAACACATTAAAATTTACGAAAATTCATGCTTAATTAGTATAAATGTTTATACGGTAATTTGATAATTATGGAAGTGAGCGTTCGATTGGTAAAAGGTCGGTATTATGCAACATCGCTAACCCTCTCAGGGATTACGGTAACATGGAGCGGTTATGGTCGATTTGCTGCTCATCATTACATCACGTTACCTAACGTTGCACTCGACTGGACTTCCTACCTACGTCTAGTGGGTTGTTGCAATATTGTATTTATGATCCAACTATATTTATTCGTTCGGTCCGAGTTCGAATCCCGATTTTCGATTTTCATATGTACATCGTGATGCAATCTGCACATATCGGCGAAGTAATTCAAAGATATGTGTGAAGTCGACCTGCACTTGGCCAGCGTGGTTGACTATGGCCTAATCACCCCTTAGGTTAGGCTCCGAGACCCTCAATGCGGACATTTAGTGAGCTGGTGATCATGTTATTTATTTGTTCATGGGAAGACTCCATTGTTTGTATTTTATTCGCTTTGTTCTAAGTTTGACATTAAGTTGGACTTTTGTGGTCGTCTTGGATAGAAAATAACACTTCTTTTTTGTGATAAATGCTAATTAATGAGCAAGTGGTAAATCTTCAAATTACCCTTCCACATCTATCCTTACCTCAATAAATTACTTGGTGCATCTTTATCCTTTGCCTGCTATTAAAACTCATTGACTTGATAACCTCCTTCTGTTGGAAGTCGTTTAAAAAGCTCGTTTTATTTAAATGTGGTCAAGACAATTTCTTTATGTTTTCTCATGAATATTAACAACCAGACCCTTTATCTTACCAGTTAAGTGATGCAAGTTATAAAATGATGTGACCATAATAGCAGTTGCTTTGGCCCACTTTCTTGTTGCGTCAACGCGGTTGTTGAACCGCTAGGAAGTAGGCTGTGGAACTCGCGTGCTTTTCGTATTGTTTTTATATTTTTAAAATGGATTAATAATTGTTGTGACTTCTCGATTAACAAATATTTCAAATACAGTTGAACTCGGATAACTGAGAGTCCAAGCGACAGCGATATACGTCTCAAGTATAGAGGTTTCTCTCTAATCAGTTTCTCGCTTATGGAGGTAGCTAGTCGGGACCATAGAATGAGTCTGGCTTAGGGAGGTTTCTCGTTTATCCAGGATTGTATGTAATTTTTTAACATTTCAGTGATAGTAATAGCTTTTTGGAACCAGATGAAAGCTATTTGGACCAAATCCATCACTTTGGATAGATGCTTTTGGTACAAATAGTTTTTATTGGTGATAATTGAGTATCATCATATGTCTTTTTTAATCACACTTATTTAAAGCAGGTCTCATTGTTAAAATTATTTAACTTAGTTTTTCATATTATTAAGTGGCAAACGAGCAAGCGGCCACCTGGTTTGACAATAGTATAATTCTTTTAGATGGATTTGGCGGGGAGGGGACGCATTGGAATACGTCTCCTCTCCAAGTCCACTTCCCCTTACCATCGTTTTCTTATAAGAAAAGGATACGAAGGGAAAGTAGACTAAAAGTTGTAATTTTAGCATATTATACATTTATCCCTTAACCTTACCCGTAATACTTGTAAATTCGTATTTGGCTTACCGCCAAATGTCGCGTTCGTATGCAGGGTTCATTGCCTTCGACCGGTTTGTAATGGAACATGCTGCATCATGGTTGTCATCGTTCACCTTGTAACTGTGACGAATTGCCAGTAATTACTGAAATAAATTCGGGGACTTAATTACTTAAATATACCTCTTTTATGTATTTATTCTATGACACACGAAAGCTTCATTAGACCTATTTCGCCCTATAAGACCTAGACCGTTTTTTGCGTAACATCTAATGAAGCCGTATGTTCAAACATGCAATGTGTATTTCACGTAATTTCCTTACTATTACTAGTATTTTAATATAAAAATAATTGTTAAAATACACCAAAGTGTAGAAACTATTTTCATTTTGAATTTGTTGTGTTCATATATTTTTTGTCTTTTATTTTTAGGTATAAATTCCTGTATTCTTGAATAATAAAGTAATAATAATAAGTTATTAATCCATTCCAGCTGCCGAAGTATTATCAACGCAACGCTCTTTAGCGCGATGTCGACCGCTGCACGCGGCTACCCTCGAATCAAGAAACAAGGCGAAGAAATGCGCGGAGTTCCTACAACCTTACAGGTAAAATTATATTGTTTTATATATATTGACTTACTCGTAATAGTGTTCTCACCTTAAGGCTTCATTAGACCGATGTCACGCAAAAAACGACCTTACGTCGTAGCAAAATCTCCGTTTTTTGCGCGAACTCGGTCTAATGAAGCAGTACGATTAGAGATATTACTATTTTAATGGAACGAATTCACAAATGGAGATTTTTTTCTTAGTTTTAAAATATAACATGGAGGTTCTTATTCCTGGTACTTGATAGTTGGAGGACGGTATAATATTTGCTGAATACGGAGGTTTAGATTTATTCTACACCTATTGTAATATCCAAGACAATGCAACCAGCTGCTAATGCCTCGGCTTCATTAGACCGAAGATTGCTTCGGTTTAATTCCGTGTTTATCGCGAACTTAGTCTATTGAGGCCGAGGCATAATGGAATTACCATCGTACTCAGAATCGTGTAGTGATAATTCTACACTATATCTAGGCTTCGTTAGACCGAGTTCGCGATATAACATGACTTAACCCGAAGCTAAATTTTCTTTTTATAGCGAGCTCTATTTAATTAAACCGAAGCATGGAGCAGTAATCATAACATTACGGTTTCGTTAGACCAACTTCGTGCAAAAAAACGATTTTGCTTTAGCTTAAGGCATTTGCGTAACATTGCGGTTCATTATTTTTATAACATTCAGCTTCATTAGACCGATGTCACGCAAAAACGGCCTTTAGGCTAACCGAAATCTCCGTTTTTTGTGCGAACTCGGTCTAATGCAGCCGTAGGGTTAACAGTGTGTTTGTGTGGTCGCAGACAGCGTCCGGAGACGTGCACGGCGCTGGCGCGGCGCCTGGTGTCGGGCGCGCTCGGCGTGCGGCTCAGCACGGCGCGGCAGGAGCGCGCTGAGGAGCGTCGTCTTATCACCATCGCTAGAGGTAACAAACACACACAAACATGGCATGGGTCACTAAAGCCTTGTACGCACTAGGATAGTACTTTACTCGAGTAGCAAGTATCCAAACAAAAGATTTACTAATCTATTCTAATAAAATGTTGCTATTCGGACACGTTTAGTTACTAAATTACTACCCTTGTACGTAAGTTTAGGCTTAAACTAGTCCGAATAGTAGTAAATCCTTTGTTCGGGTAATTGGTACTTGCTACTCGACTAAAATACTATCCTGGTGTGAACAAGGCTTAACTCTTGTTCGCGACTTGTCATGCCATCCGGTGATAGTTAAGCTTTAGAACAGTGAAAGATTTTTTGGAATGGGTTAAGTATTTTCGGAGCCTATCCAATGCAAACAAATATTCAAATCTACCCACTTTGTAACCTTAGTAATATTATAAATAAAGTTACAATGGATGGACGATAGTTGGATGGATGGATGGTTGTAAGTACCTCCGAAATGGTCTGATCTTGGTGTTTGATACAGATGTAGATCACAGTCTGCAAGAGCACGTAGGCTTTTTACTAAGTTTTTTTTTAACGAAGCCGGAGTCGTGGGCGACAACTAGTACAGTGTAGACTATCTTAATGTCACTTAGATAAAGCTAAGAGCGTCGGGTAAATGCCACTTATTAATATTTATTTGTATGTATTTTTCAGAGAAGAAGCGTCAAGCGGCGCTGCATAAGGAGGCGGCGTGGGACGGCTCGCTCGCCAACCAGTCCCTCGCTGACTCCTGAGGTGACAAACTACAACGTAACACATACTGAATAAAGTCCATATTTAAACTCTACTTAATATGACGTCTTCACATCTTGAAGACTTACTGACTTGTAAGTCAACTGGAAATATTTTTTCTTGTATTTTAAAAACAATGATATAAGGTTTTCAACAAAGAGATATTATAGAGGGAGCGCTCCATACTAATTTGACGTTAAAAAGCGTGCCAAGAAAGAAATTATTAAAAAAAGAACTTGCCAGTATCATGAAAAAAAATCCCAAGTTTGGGAATTTTTTTTTTTTAAATGAACAGTAGAATGAACTAAAACATTCATTAAAATGTTAATTATCGTTTTTCATTATTATTATTTTATTTAAAACGAAGTCTGTCTAATGTAGCCATAGGGTTACACTGACTACTATTTACTATTATTTTTTTTAAATTTGCTGAATAATTTTAACCGTATATTGTAGAAATAGTTCTAAATTCCCCATAAAAAAGAGTAAAACGGGTAAACAAGTTAAAACAGCTAAAATTGACAAATCCTTGTATCACTTTCCCCAATTTGCAAAAGGAGAAGGTAGTTTTAACAAAAATTACATATTTATATAAAATTTCCAGATAGCCTGAAACCTGTCCAGGCGTACTTCAAGTTCAAGAAACTGATCGTAAGCTCTCAAATATATAATGTTTTAAATAGATATAAATATATTTTATATAAAGAAACTCGTGCAAGGGGCTCCCGTCCTTATGTCTAATTACATAAGGTTGAAAATTATATGTAGCTTTAAGTTTTCTTGTGATTTTGTACTACCCTCATTGTGACATAGTATTATTATTTTTTATTTCTATGCTTAATGCAAATACTTTAAATGTATGTGTTTAAAATTCAAATTGCAGTAATTGGTATTCTTATACTCGAAGTTTTTTTTAATCAGGTCTGTTAATAAATTGAATAATTTCTTTGTAAGTATATGTTTTTGATGAGATTTCTTGGTTATTTCTTCAATAGTTTTCACTGAAAATTATAATTCCTATGTAATAAATATCTAGATTTAAAAAAAAAGATAGAATAGCGTTTATTACGTTATGTGTTCGTATAGGATGTAAACCAAATATATAAGAAAAAAACTAAAAAATTAAGTTTATATTTATTTTGTTGTGATTTCGTGCCTTTCGTGTCTAGTCTAATTGTTGGGAGCCTCTTTGTGTTAAATTTAATTATCTAGTTTACATAACAATCCAGCCGAAACCAGCGCTGAATAACTGGCTTTCCAAACTGGAATAAGCAATTGTACGCCAATGTGGCATTACCATTCTGCGAGTTGTATTCCAGCGCCGGATAACTGGCATAACAAACCGGAATAAGACATTGTATGGCAATGTGACCATTTCCTTATTCCAGTTGTAATCCAGCGCTGGATTTTCACGCTGGATTGGAAAATAGTAAACTAGACAAGTCTAGTAGGGCAGGGTATTGATGTGTCCGCGTTATCGGGCGGGAAGTGACGTCACAACGTATATCGTCATTCATAACATAATTTAACACTTTATAAGGCAGAAGTATTCAGCGGAATTAAATAACTTGCTGTTATATTTTTGGCATGTTTTTATTTATAAATTTTTGTTGGTGGTAAATATAACTCCTCTGCCTTAAAAAAGGTTAAACAGAAAATATGTATTACCTACATAGGCATAGTAAATGTAATAATATGATAGGATATAGTAAAATGATCTAGTAACACTTTTTTCGATCATCAGAGTGGCGCTAGTGTGCTATTTTCTTTGATTCAAAAACATTTTATAAATATTTCTAATCGTTTAATTTAATTATTGGTCAATCTCATGCATAATGTAATCAATAGTCGCCATTTTGTTTTCATTTTGCCGCCATTTTTACTGTCAAATGTGCAATATTTTACCTCAAATCAATCACAATGTCTTCATTTAATAATAATATATAGAAGTATTTAAATGTTTTCACTTATTTGAAATTTATTTAATGTAAAAAAATGCTATAGGAATCTCAAAATTATGTCTAAAGTTGATTTGACTTTAATTTTGCATGATGAAGCTTATAATAATAGATTATTGTATAAAATATAGCTATATACAAGCAAACTTGGATAAACGAGAACTCGATAAGCGAGAAATTCTGATTAGAGAAACTTTAAGCGAGACAAATGTCCCTTGAACCAGGTTCGACTGTAATATTTATACTAAAATTATGAATGACGATATAAAAAATACTAGGATGTACCCAAAATTGACGCTTATACCATAGACAACACCACAGGGTGTTTTAATTTCGTCACAAAGTTATAATACAGTTTTGTTAATGAATACAATTAAATTAAACTCGTACTCAGAGTTAGATCTTCACTAAAGGACACCCTGATTGACGAATTAAAGATTCTTAGTACATCAATTATTTCTGACTTGCAGATTTCGAAATGGTCTTTTTTTGGCACTCGTCTGGAAATGTATTAGGACGATTAAACGTTATTTAGCTGGAAATATATATTTTTATAAGACTGACATAAAAAAGTTAACCGAACTTGAAAAATAACTACTCTTTGTCAATTGAATGAATTTAACTTGAATATGTATATATTTTAACACTTTAATTGTTAGGATTTTTGTGGTCCTTCGCGAGATGGATTATAAACAAACTGTTATCTATAACTGTCATGGCGGAGCAGTTGTACAGACAAGAATATCTGAGCCGGTGGCAATAAATGAAACTAAACTGATGACAGCTCACTAGCGCCAAAGTCAAAAGATCTTTATGTATGTCTAAAGAGGTTTAACACCATTAGCTAAAAGAAGAAAAAATTAAGTTTGAAAATTACAAATATCAAATTTTTATGTTGTCTTCTTTTTGTTCTATTTAACAATACACGTTTTTCCTTAATTAAAGTTTTTTTTTTCATTTAAATACCGCAAATAATGTAGTTGTCATTTTTTGTGGCATTTTCTCTGATTGTCTAGGTTTTATAGAATTTCCGACAGATCTAACTAAATTGTTACGACTTTGTCACCGGGTCAGACATCCTTGTTTGAATATGTACTAGTCAAACCTGGGTAAGCGAGAACTGGATTAGGGAGAAACTGCCGGTCCCGAGTTCGAATCCCGGCATGTACCAATGTGTTTTTCGATTTTCATATGTACATATTTACCGACGCTCTTAGGTGAAGGAAAACATCATAACCTTTAGAGAAACCTCCATAAGCGAGACAAATATTGCTGTACCTTGGATTCTCGCTTATCCAGGATCGACTGTATTCTAAATAATGCTCATAAAATAGATTAAAAGCAATAATCTCGTCCGATACATTTCTAGAATGTATTTGTTATAGATTTGAAATATAATAGTTTTTTTTTAGGTTATAAGTGTTGATGCGTGGACCACGTGGTTTTACTTGCCTCTATAGCACTTGAATAACTGCTATAAATGCATGCAAAAGTATTTTTAAAAGAAAATATGATAGGCCCTTATAAAATCACATGGTAATTCTTTCCATTTGTATCACAATAATAATAAAATTATAATTACCTTGAAAGTGCGGTTACGGTGAAGGAAAACATCGTGATGTGTGCACATATCGGCGAAGAAATTCAAAGATATGTGTGAAGTCACGCATAATACGCGCTAGTAGTGGAGTGAAGGAAAATAGAGCCCATCATGACTCGAACTACACCACACTAGAAATGCAGTTATTTGGTTATGCTGTGAAATTCGGTAGTTTTATTTTTGGAATTAAATTATGGTCAAAATTAGTTAATTTTGTATTAAACACGAAAGATGGTTCTTTGTGATGTTTTTAAGGGTTTATTTATATTTTTTTAAATATGAAGTCATAGATTATATTTGGTGTGATCATAATTTTGTTACCGTTTAGTGAAATTAAGATTTGTAACAATTTTATGATCACTAACGAGTGATGTGTTGTAGGATAATTGAAATAAGAAATGTTAACGTTTCAACGAGGCTCGGTCTGTACAAAGAGATGCAAATTATTTTTGTAACATCTTGAGATTCTATTTGGAATAAAAATGAATTTGTCCGTTAAAAAGTTGATTTTTCAATTTTTACCCCAAAAACACCTTTCCATATAGTTAACCTTATATTCCTGTTTCCCTGTCTATTTAAAACTAAGACCAGACGAACACTATTAAAGATAAAGTCTTTGCTACTTTATTTCATAATTGCAATAGAAGTTATTGAAATAGACAGTGCTCTGATAAAAATAAATAAATAAATTTACCTGGAGATCTATAAGATGTGATCTGCCTGTTAAATTGTTTTCTCTTCGATAACCTGGATAAAAAACAGAAGCTACTACACTCTTTGATTTTAATCTTCATTGTGTCTTTGATAGACAATAAAAGAATACTATAAAAACATGTAGCGTTTTAAATTAAGAAAATATTATCAACCAATGTTAAACACAAGCGGTAGTTTAAATGTTCTACCTCGACAATAAACTGATTCAGTGCTCGTGTCCCAGACATAACTATCGTGTATAAAACAAAGCGTGTTTTAACAATCAATGTAAGCAATATTAATATATTAAATGTAAACAAATAACAAAGATATTGTTAGAACAATCAGTAGCCATCGTCAGCGGACGCGGGCCTCATGTAAGCTATGCTACGTGTTGTTTTTCTTCTGTTGTTAATAATGCAAGGAAAATTATCTTACAACGTAAAAAAGACTCTTGTTACCATCACACAGACGGAAACATCAACCAAAGCTAACAATATCTCACAAGATCTCATCAGAGTTATCAATTCTACTGTATCCGTGACATTTTCAACGAAAAGTATCAGTTTGCCGTCTCATACATTTAGAAGAACGACTAGGAAAGATAATCAACGAACAAGAAGTGATCATACCAAATTGTATCCAAAGACGGTCAAGAAAAATAAAAATGTTCGCAAATCAATAATACCGTTCACGGAAGCGCCACTATCAATACTGTATTTAAAGAAAAAATCTGAAAAACCCATCAAAAAATCTATAATAAAGGCAAATCAACAGATCATAAATACTACAGCGAAAGAGTTCAACATACCGAAATCGAAGAGCAACATTAAACCAGCAATAGAGATACATCCTAAATTATCTGAACAGAAGTTTACCTCTCCACGTCCAAGCAAGCCGAATTTCGTTTATAACTCACAAATATATGAACCTATCCATGAAGAATCCGAACTAGAAACTTACAAAGACCCTTATTACAACGAAGAAATTGTACCCTTGCGTTTAACAAGCGACACATTTGGAAGTAAACATATCACTTACTTAAGTTCGAAATATGGAAGTGACCCTGACAACCCAGTATTCGGTGACCAAGCTTTCTTTTCATTTATTTTAAATGATTATTTTGATAGAAATATCGAAGACGAACCAAAACTTATCGAAGACGTACGCTGGGGTAAAGATTTCGACAAAGAACTAACATCAAAACGTGATGCGAAACGAGTTAGACGATTAGAAAATTATTATATACCAGTAAGTAGCACAGAAACAACGAAACCTGATACAACTGAATCTAAATATATAATAGAAGCAGAGAAAATCATAAATAGTCTAACAGCTAAACCTATTAAAAAAGTTACAGATAATCATAAAGAATTTAAAACGATCGTAGATATGTTTGCTACAAAATTTGGATCGTATAATCAAAGCAATGAGACTGTTTTTTTAAGGAAAAGAGAAAACGCAAATAGCAACGATACTATTGAAGAGAAAGACGAACTGCAAGAAGCTGGTGAATTACTTTTAGCGTTAGTTGCAAATTATAATAACGAAAATAGAGTTGAAGAGAACGAAACTGAAAATGTACTCACAACTTTGAGTGAATTTGAACAATTTTTGAATGCACACGAAACACAATCTGAAAGTAAGAGAGAAGATTATAAAGATGCGTCCAATGCACTCAGCCGGTTGAGACATGTCGCTAAAAACGTAGCGCTTGTGAATAATGCTGATTATATTGATACTTTAGAAAATATGCTTTATAAAAAGTGAATTGTTAGTTGAGATTCCATTTAATAATATCAGGAATTATATCTTGTTTGGTTAAGGTTGACGCATTTCAAATATGGAATTGATTTTGTATGAAGTTAATTTCCCGTCTATTTCATCTTACACAAAATTATTTCTGACAAACGTATCAACCTTAAATAAACAAGGCACTTATAATCACTTTGATCCCGTTTCTTATTATGGGTCAATTGTGACCTATTTTTTATTTTAAATAAGATTGTTATTTTACACTTTTTTCCTAAGAAAATAATTATAAAAAGAGTTTATATGTTTTGTTTTTACTTTCTTTAATCCTGTACTTTGTTATTTTACAAATATTTTCATAAAAAAAATGATGATTTTTTTCGTCTTTTTTTTGTTTTTTTCTGACAAGGAAGCAAGGCACAAACCTTACACTAACGCATCAGAATTTTTCTGTAATTTTAAGCGGGAGTTTTCCGTTGAACCATTCAGCCTATCGATCAAAACTACCGTTTTAGCCGCAGTTATGGCGATTCCAAAATTATAATGTTGCGCGGCTTTATTGTTAGTTTACTAACATTTAGGGAGAAGGGCTTAGACCCTCAATGGGGGTCCAGAATCGTAATCCTGGTTGATCCGATGGCGTTTACGTTTCTTACATCTTGGGGCCTTGGCTATGATACAGCCAACTATTTAGAAGTACATAAGAGCAGTAGAAAGTAAGAATGTTAGCATGCTGCTTACATCTGGGTCTTATCTTCAGTATTAACGCTAAAGGATTATTTGTTAAAAAGCATTTATAATTGATTTTCAAATCATTGGAAGTGAAATGTTCCATTGCTTTAGAGATAACAGTGTAATGGCGTAAGCGTTCACATTATAGGTGTGTTAATTAATCTTGTAAGTAAAGTATAGCAAAGTGAAATAGTAACTTAAACCTTTGTGTTTTATTATTTATTTGAGAAATAAACCTTTAACATACATACAATATGATATAGGTAGAATATAACAATATACCCAGAATATTGCAATAACATTATTCTTAACCCTTTTTATTGAAAGCCATATACGTGTAAAAACTAAATATTGCAAAAGAAATAACAAGGAATTAATTATTCGTGTATGATTTAATACAACCCGTATTATTTTTCGTCGCTTTTCCTTGACGGTATTTGCGGGAACATTGGCAGGATGCTAAGTACTTTGTCTACTATTAGGGAAGTCTTCTCTCCTAACTTGTCCATGTAAATGCCGATGTCCCACGGGGATCTGATTGTCCTAATGGAGCCTCTCTGCTCCCTTTCGCCACTCGCTTCCGTAGTCTCTCCCGCATCTTCGTGAGAATAAACTACTTTCATAAGTTCTGTCGGGATTTTCTGTGTCAGATCATCATAGTAATCGTCTAATTTAGTTTTACTAGATTTGTCCGTCGCTTTGTCTGTCGCCCTGTTTTCACGTTTAATCTTCGTCTGCGGCGTGTGTGTACCTTCATTACCTTTCATTTCAGACGGTGTAGGTTTAAAATCAGATTTTGTCGCCGTTTTAACTTCACCATAGTTTTTATCCTGTTTCGTTCTCGGTACCAGAGGTTTTCGTCTCGATGCGAACTCGTCGTGGTTGACGTCGAACTCGTAATCGTCAACATTGAAGTCTTCGTCCTCGTTCTCGCCCGAATCTCTGTACTTTTCCGGCCAACGCACCTGTCTAGTCTGGTAATCATCTTCGTAATTTATTTCTACGTACATCGGTATCGGTTTCTTGACCAGTGGTATCTTCCCTTTCTCGACGGATCTCTTGAAGTTGTTGTTCGGTTGGTCGACGGTGTAGTCTAGGTAGGAGCGACTTTTCCGATGAAGCTTCTCGTGGTCGTGGAGGCAGTGTTTGGTTATGGAGACGGTTTTGAAGTCGTCGTTCTTGGAAACGATGGCTCTCTCCGTGGTCCTAGCCAGCAGCCGCGCGCTACACCCGAGCACGCAGCAAAGCGCGGCGTAAACGAAAATTATATTTTTCATGGTTACGTTCTGTAAGTAGCTATGGCCGTCTTCCGACTAGTGGGAACCGTATTGATTCAAAGTATATTATAAACAAGGAATGTTTTTAATAACTGCCGGCGCTGTGACAATGTCGCCTCGCTACAAACACAACCTGACTAATAAACAATATTTTTATAACACTCTCTATATTGAATCACTATTGTCATGATATGTATCACATTTGGGTTCCGTCGCATTTCCTAGTTTTCACTATTAGATTTTAATTTTACTGTTTATACGTTTACTCGAATTCATATTTTCCAAACTTTTACTGGACAAAATGATAAATATTTAACTATAATACCAACCATTTAAATATAGAACGAAACCGCAGAGAACGATTTAATTGATGTAAATGTTAGTGTGGAACCCTAAAACATAGTATTAGAAATATAAACTATAATTTAACCCTTTTATAAAAAAAGGTAGTGTTAACAGCGATGCTTGAGTGCGCGTGCGAGCTATAATCCTAATATTATTGATGGAAACTTAAACAAACCGCAATGTATTGAAGGTTAAAAGTTATGTTATTATATTCTATTCTATTTAATTTAAAACATCTTAAACAAGTAACTCGCGTTACTACGCTTTTTCCGCCTAACAATTTAAATTAGCAAGAGATAGAATAAATAGTGTACTGTTTGGAAAAGTCATCGTCAGCAACAAATAGAAGATTGCTGCAAAATTTTGGCAGGCGCAGGAAAGGATTAGGTCTTTTATACGTATACATGCATTAATCTCGAAGTAAAGATTAGCATAGGCTATTAAAATTAAAGGCAAATAACTTTTTAAATACAAGTCTGTCGGGTAGTCCTGCAAAAGAATATTCTATTACCTGGTAGACATTCAGCCCATGAAATATATTTCAAGAAATCAAAAGGTTACTTATTAGAGGTTACTTTTATTTTTCAGAAATCCTCAAGAATGTATCATGGTAAATACAAAATCATACAAATGCTAAGATTAATAGTAAAAATATTAATAACCAAAACAACCATACTAAGTCATCAATATGAACAAACGTTAATAATATTCGATCAATAATATGTCTGAGCACAATGTATATTTGTTTACAATCAGCTTCGTAAACAAACAACGCGATCGCAAACAAAACGTTTTATAAAATTGTAAAATCATTTTACTGCTCCTGCCATTCTGTCCGACAACAAGATGAGAGTAACATCAAAAATCATCAGTGTCTTTTTCTACATCAACTATTTTCCGCGAGTTCTCACAAACTACATCTACGATGATATCGCAAACGTCGCAAGCTTCCTCCCATCAACCGGCGCAGATATGCCCTACACCAGATCCAAGCTCAACGGTCACAAGAAATACTTCATCACCAACGGAAATCCGAAATTTCAAAAGCTGATGAACGAACGTTCAGTCGACTCACATTTTAAATTCGTCAAAACTGGTTTCACAAATCCTTTAATGTCAACTGTAAACAGTGAAGATCTACGTAATCTACAAAAGTTCTCAGCGCCCGGTAATCTACAGGAGATAATCAAAGACGGAAATACCAAGCATATAATGTTACATGAAAATATATTCCCAGAAGATAATAAAAATGTAAGTGTTACGAAGAAACCTGCGACTGATGTTCTAGAAGAAAGTGTTTATAGAAATAATGGTAAACCTTATGATCGTAAAGACATTTATATAACATCGTATAGTGAAAGTCAGAATGTTATAAACCTTAGCCAACGTCCGAGAAACCCTCTATCCGCCATACGCTCTCCAGCATTCACTCATAAGATGCAACCACAATTAAAAATAAACAAAGCCATACAAAAACCATCGAACGACGAAAGTTCACCGAATATAAGACGCGTTAATGATAAAGGTGGTAAATTGACTGACAAAATGCAACAAAAGACAGGAAGGAAAAGAGACATCAATGCCAAGGAAGATACAGATATGTATGGAGAGAAGAACAAATATTACACAGTATTAGATAATGTAATTACTTTGAAACGTACTCCTGTCGAGCAAGGAGTAGTGGAACATATAGCTGATGAAAATGTAGACGTTACAAATAGTCCTTATGCAGTCTTTTACAGGATGAGCCCGGATATAATAGACCAGCAGGACGGCTACATGGTCATGAACGCGCAAGATGAACGCACAAATAGCTTGTACAAAGAACGGGAAGCAACTATGAACTCTGACAACCAATTAGAAAACGGTAAAAGTAATTATAGAAAGTATTCTAATAATGGTAGAATACATGGTAAGGTTAAGAATTTCTCCAATTTTAGGAACTTTAAATAATTTGGAACTATCGAAAAGGAAAACTTAAGTCCAAAGATTTAAATACGTAAGTCTATTTAGAGTTTAACATGTTAGTTTTAAAAAAATAAAATATGTTTGTATGAGTGATAAAAGGAGTTTATTTTTAACATATAAGTAATTATAGTGTTAACTAAACAACAATTTTTACACTTGACAATAAATTATCAAGTGTAAAAAATTGCACTTAAAAATATCATTGCGAATTTGTGAGTGATTAGTATTATGTGTTAATAAATGCATTTTTAACGATATTTTCACAATTTTTTTAACTCATACTTTTTAACTAGTAAAATTATTTTTTTTAAACAAGTCTACAATTTTCCAACAACTTCGTTATAGACATCGCTCGAAGCAGTGACAGACATTTAATTGACCATCCTAAGTGATTGTTTGTTAATTTTCATATACAGAAATATCCGAAATGTATTTCAAATTAGCTTTTTATCTTGAATCGGCCTACGTTTATTAATTGCGAACACTTAAATTCGCGCACGCGCGCTTTTTTGCGTCAATCAATCAGAGGCAATGCACCGTATAAATAACACAGGGTTTTTCATTATCATTGACACAGAAGAGCGTTGCTCAATCGCGAGAGCGCCACAGAATCGGGTCACGAATGTCAACTAAACAGGCACTATTACTCACTATATAAAAGTATGTCCAGCCGACGGTCGTCATTACCGTCAAAGAAGCCGACATGATTCGGCGCATTCCCTTATTGCTGATAGTCACAGCCGCCTCCTGCATGGAGATGCGGGAGACGGTCGAAAGGATGGTGATGGTCCGCACCACGGGGTCTGACCTTCAACCGGCTGCGACAGGGTACATCTACAAGAAACAGAACGACGGCCTCGCCAGTGTTATCAAAATGGACGAGGATGAGATATTAGAACAACTGGCGAAGTTCTACGATCATCCGAAAGTGTTCGCGGCTCACGAAAAAGATGCCGCCTCGGATGAAGCAGATGAAAGCAAAGAAGAGTCACATAAGAAAGAAGAGCACGTCATTCCGGTTGTAGAGAAACACGAGGAAAACGACGGTCATATCGACGGCATAGCCGATGAAGAATATCCGAAGAATTACGACAGCTACGAAAACTATAAAAATAACTTCGAGAAATATCTCCACGGCTTGAAACAATACAAGGATGGACTTTACCATGGATATGGGGGAGGAGACAGCTACGGAGCTAACGGACACCACGGGTATGGTGATAAAGGATACAAAGGGTATGGCGCAGAAGACTATTATGGCAAAGGAGGTGCCAGAGACTACCACAACAAGGATTACAAAAGTTACTACACATCAGAAAAAGGCGGTCACGAAAAAGATTACAATGCAGCCGATAAATATGGTAAATATTACGCAGATGGTCACGGAGAAAAAGGGGGAGACCATGGACATAAGGAAGGGCACAGCAAAGGAGAGAATGTCGAAGGATTTCACAAGATCTTCGATAAGAACGAATTCAAGAAAGACAGTGACTTTTACGGTGGCGAAGGACACAAGGGAGATTTCAACAAGTATGGTACAGGACACGAGCACCATGAAACAAATGACGAGGGACATAAAAAGGGAGAGTCCCACGATTCCGGACATAAGGAAGCAGGATCAGGAAAGGGAGGACACTTCGAGAAGGAATCAGGCGCAGGTCACGACGCCGAGCATTCAGCCGAGGCTGGAGGAAAGTCTGAACAGCATGGAGACGATGCTACAGGCGCTAAGGGTGGCGAAGTCAAGGGCCAGACATTCGGTTACGAAGTCAAGCACTGAAAGAATAATTGTATTTGTTATAGTTTTGTTGAGAAGTAGTTTTGTAAATATGTACGTGTAGATATAAAGATAAGCCAAGCAACCAAATGTATTTAATTTTTTTATTAATTTTTACTTTGAAAAAAAAAACCTTAAGATGTTCTTTAATTACTGTTATTTTATTTATTTTTACAAAAAAAGGCTAATGACCACAAAATTGCTACGAAGCTACATACGGCTTGTCTGAAGTTTCTAATGATAGCAAAGCGTTACCATATTCACGGCGCACCATTACAACATTATAAGCGAAAAAGGTAGATAAGCAAAATAAAAATAATCCTTTTACCAGACTTTATAAATACCCTCAGGGGAATAAACGTCTGATAATTAATTTTCCTAACTTTGTACACTGTTGTACAAAAGGCAGTATTGGATAAATGATTGGAGATCTCTAAAAGGGGAAGAAAATTGCGCCATTTACTTTAATCCTCGAATTGCGGATTACCCTAAAACATGTAAGGTCATAGTAACTACTGCCTGTTCAGTTCCCGTAATTGATATGTCATGTATCAATACATAAAGGACTACTTTGCGACAGCTAACCAGAGACCTTGGTTATTTTAGAGTAGAACAAAGAACATTTAAAAACTTCATGTACTTAATATCTAGAAGTACGAAATTATGTCATAATATGGGTAAAATTCGAGTTCCAAGCCTCCAAAAGAAATTCAGGAGAAATTAATATAATGCATAAATTATACAAGCATATAAAACATTTTACCTTGAATAAATAAGTTTCAAATTAACAAATTAAATCCTTTTTTACATTCGGTCGAAGCTCCAACATAAATATCTCAGAGTTCGAGGCAAATGGAACAAAATATACGCCAAATATATTATTAATCCTAACTACTACTTCTATAACACCGACGCTCAAAATTGAAGATGTTATGATTAATTAACTTTAATTAATGCCTTGAATACACATGATAAATTTAAAAAAATGTATTTTAATAATAAACTGAATAAAATAAAGCAAATCCTAAATATTTAAATACTTATTTACCTCAATAATGCATAATAATATGGCATAAAACAAGAGCGTTGTGAAGTGATACGCAGGTAGATTTAAATCTAGGAATAGATGGATTGCGTGAAAGGAGATATGGTCAACAAGGGTGAGACGACTGAGATGATGAAGAATAGATTAATTTTGGGACAGAAAACCTGGTCAATCTTCCCTACGGGAGTAGAATGGGCACAGGAAGGTGAACGTTTTTTTATATTAGAAGGGACATACGTGCAGCGGATCGCCTAAGTCAGTGGATCCAGCTCCCATGGATACCTGCAAGGCCAGAGGAACCGCAGATATGTTGCCAGCCTTTAAGGACATTTTTAATCATTTATGTTTACATACTTAGAATCCCACACAATACTGCTAATACTTTTTTAACTTAAAACTTAAGGGCAGAGCTACCAGTTCCTATAGTGGCACCGTCAACCCCGTCATTTTGTCAAATGTTTTTGTGGTAAATAAACCATGGTAATATAACATTACATATGAATGAGTTGATTTTATAAGCTGTACTGTCGATAATGATTCATGCTTTATCATTGTCTGCGTTAAGTATCCCCTTATTCATTATATTACATCCAGCCCAGTAGTACATGCACTTAAATGTTTTAATTAATAGGTAGTATGTGATTTTAATACTGTGCTAGTAGATTTATGCAGTCAGATATCAAACTAAACCCATAATCATATGAGCTATTACACTTCACAAAGTATATTAATAAAATCATGATTAAAAATACATGTTAACCGTATGTTATGATGTATTCGTGAGTGGATCACATATTCTTTTGTAATATATAGGGGATGCTTTTAGTAGACGGAGTTAACATGACAACAAAGTATTATATGATAAACCAATTCGAATATGAGTAA
>QDHC01002140.1:173098-190292 GCA_013186455.1 Papilio dardanus tibullus
CCTATCGCAGTTCTAGACGCAGAAGAGGATGAAGGATCCGACGAGGAATCAGGCGAGTACAACGGAGGACATGGCTTCGGGTACGAGAAGGGAGAAGGCAATGACTACGGGGAGAAACACCACGCAGCGCATGGTGAGAAGGGCGCCAAAGGTTACCACACTAAAGGTCACCACGAGAAGGGACAGTCCGGCAGCTACGGCAAGGAGCACGGCGAGGGATTCTATGAGGAAGGAGACGGCAAGAAGAAAGCTTTCCACGACGAGGCCGGCGCTCACGGCAAACATTATGAAGCGGGTAAAGGATACAAGGGAGGAGACCACGGCCACAAAAAGCACTTCAGCAAGGGCGAGGAGGTGACCGGCTACCACAAGGTGTTCAACAAGGATGAGTTCAAGAAGGACCACGACTTCTACGACGTAGCGGACAAGAGCGGGCACTTCAAGAAGCACGGCTACGAGAACAAACATCACGGATCCGAGGCGAGCGGTCACAAGAAGGGTGGACAGGGCGAGGCTGGCTACGACAAGGGTGATTTTGGAAAAGCTGGATATTATGCTAAGGGTCATGTTGATGATGATCACGAGGGTCACTCCGCTGAGGAAGGTGACGAGAGCCACTACGAGCATGGCGAGGACTACGGCAAGAAGGGCGGCAATGCGCACGAAAAGGAATACGCGTACGGCGATGACGGTGATGACGACGATGACAAGGAATAAACGACTAATGTATCTCTAACACTTGTAAATATCTGTTAACTATTTATTTCAATTGATAATTTTGTTATGTTTGATATACGATTGCTGGTTTTTTACAGTGGATAAATATACGAATTACGTATAAAATGTTTTGGTTTTACTTTAGTATTTTTTCAAAATAGACAAGGAACAGAACTAAAATTAAATTCATTATACTGGCTATTCAAAGACGAACAAAGATGAATTCGTGCTTTACGGTTTACGCCCAAAAAGAGTGGATCAGACAATAAAAAAATCAACGCTTTTTACTAACTTGCACATTGTAATCCAATCCAAACCCCGAATTTTAACTGTATAGGTTACAACCAAATGAAATAAATTGCACATAAAAAAGAAATCATTAAATTGCACTTTGTAATTACTTAATTTATCAAATAAAAATTATAAAATAAAAAAAACATAAATCGACCTTCCGCTTTATTGACAGTCATCGACAAAACGACCGTTACAAAGTTAATTTCAAATTACGAAACTGTCAACAAAAAAGTTACGGTTCCACTGTGATTAATAAATAGTAATTTTTTGGGTCCACTATGAATGAAGTTACAGAATATCTTTATTATCATTTTGGTCACAACAATAGAATTTAGCTTTGTTGTGACATATTCTATTAAAAGTTGTAATATCAATAATGCTTAGTTCTCAATAGGTTTCAACTAATGTTATTTTAGGACGTAATAGTTAACTTACTAGGCTGCCTTGAGTTTCACTTTTTCGTATTTCTTGCTTAATAATTGAACTTGTAATTTCTAGGTCTATAATTTTTTAATTAGATTTGTTACGGTATATTTTATAGTAAGTACGAAATTATCGAAGAAAGACAACGACGAAAACGATAATTTAAAAGAAAATGATCGTTCCTTAGCTCACAAACGGCCCCACCACAGAGTACATTAATGTCCCCACCGAGAGACCATAGATATGGGTGATAAATGGGCAGTGTGGGTTGGTGGACTTCACATACTTCTTTGAATTTCTTCGTGGATGAGAGTAGGTTTCATCGATGTGTGTTTCTTCATCATAAGAATAAGAACGTCGGATAAATGTTGGTATGAAGTATAATTTAAAAAATACATTGTTACACGCGGGGATCGAACCCAGCACCTCTGGTTACAAGACTAGTTGATATCCCAGCGAGCCACCGACGCCTATACACGAAGGGATTTGGGACGAAACAGGAAAAAAACACTTGTTATTTCAAGAAATAGGATGGAAGGGGGCATCGATCCGATTTGAAGGTTTGTGTTTTTATTTTAATGAAGTACTTATAAACATTAAGCAGTTGTCTCCTTTGTGCCACGTATATATGCGATTTCAAACTTTGCCGTGCAATAAAAATGCATTATCAAATTATTACGATTAGCAATTTATACATTTAATAACACGGGTAAATTTATGATTTGTTTTGAAAGGCGTTTGAAACGTTATTTATTGATTATTTTTAATTCGAAAGCCGTAGCTACCAATAAGTATAATATTCAGTTAGAAACGACAAAAAAAGCTAATTATGCCGTGACTGCAGATTTTTTTAGTGAAACAAATTTCATGTATGTCAGTGTCGCAACCTACTTCCAATCGCAAAACAACCGATAAAAAATCACAGACATGAAAAAAACTTTATTTACTTATTGGCTTTGACATTGGCCTGCCGCTGGGTTGAATGGGCACCGAACTATTACGATGAATTCTAAATTGAACAATAAGTACATTATGTAATTTTGCTGAAAAGTAGATGGAATATGTTATTTTATTGGTACTAATAACTGAACAGCCGGGCACTTTCATCTGAGCAATCAACAAAAGATGTTATCTAAGTATGCTTTTTTTAAGAATGAAAGGGTCAACAACATATTTAATGTGTCTTGGGCAATGTAAACACACTTTACACCAATACATGGAAGTACTGAAAAGTAACAATTTTTTTTGTCGTACTTACGCATAAAACATCCGATCATATTCCTAACTAAACATTAGTTTGTGATTAACAATATATTTATGAATATTACATACAATAAATCATTTCAAAGTTGAACGGCGTAAAAAATCAATGTCATAATCTTAACATCCGTATCTGAAGCCGCCATGTATTTAAAAAGTAAACCATTAATTTCAATGTATTCATTTTATTGTGGGTAAACGTTACTATCAAATAATATTGTGAAAATGGCTATTATTAAATTGATTTATTTATATTTGTATGGTGAGTTATTTATAATATACATTTTATTTAATATTTTAAATCAATTACATAATTCATTAGTTCTTTGCTATTTACGGCGATCTAATGTGGTGCTGGTGACCAGTGTGTAGACGTTTTAGGATAGGTAATGAATCAGTGAACGCAGTATCAACATAGTTCTTGTTTTTAATTCGACCCTGTTGGAAATTTTATGTTGCAGTACTCATATTGATAATGAATGGAGTTGTATCACTAAGATCCCAGAAAATGCTACGAGACGACACCATGGAACAAATAGAATCATTAAAAGAAATGATACTAGCCACAGATAATTTACGTCCAGAATCTTTAGCAGCTGAACAAGATTCTGAACTTTCATTTAGAAAAGGCTTAGGAATGTTGTCATCACTTCCAATAGATGTGGACGACGATTTGTTGAAAAATATCGACAGTCAGAAGGCGTTTGCATGTTCTCAGTTGAAATGTTCTCGACAAGATTCTTCTACACCAGTTTGTGCCTGCAATTATAAAACGGGAAATGTTGTAACTTTCAAAAATGGGTGTGACACTAAAAAGCACAATTGTAGATTTAATACAGGTAAGAATTAAATTCTCATTTCTTGCGTAAACTGTTAAATATCGATATTGACAAGCTGTATCAAATGCAGCAGTATTCTTTGTACAGACTCTTGTAGATTTTTATGATTTTTTGCTGCGGCAATATCCAGAAAAATCAATGAAATATTAAACAAAGATTTTCTTTCAGACTTCCACGTAATTTTAAATGAAATTTGTCCATGGGAATTCGTATCCCGGCGAGGCAGTAAGGAGCTCAGCATAAATTACGACGATCCGAAATATTACAACTGAATTATTTGCTGATTTTATGAATATTTAAATAAACCTAGTTTTATTTAAATGAAAGTGTAAAACCAATGTCCTGCATGACCTGCAAAACACTTTTTTTTGGAATCTTGAATATTCAAAATGTAAGCCTCTTTTCCACTTGTCCATTTCGTTTCTGTTTACGTTTAATGACATGCAAGTTAGTTGAATAATACAAAAACAAATGATTTTATTTTTCGAGTGGAATACGTAGATATCACCCATTTTTTCGTAATTAAATAAAGTAAATGAAAAGTTTAATGTGTTTTTTTTATTTTACGTACAAACGGCTTTTTGCTCAAGACCTTGTTACCCATTGCCACTAAAACATTTAGAAAGCAAAGACTTGTTTATGGTTTTACTATGTCATTTTCTCTGTCAATCAAATCATTTTCCTCTATGCTCTATGACCTTAGTTGAATGAATCGAAGAAGTGTTTGTGTAAATGATTGTGGAACAAAGAATTTTACAACGCGAAATAGATGAGGCTCGGTGGAGGACCACTGTTTAACATTACTCATGAGTACGGAAGAGACTCTGTTGAATCTCGATTTCGACAAACTAAATTCAACAATTACGCCTCCTGATGACGGCGTGGTATCATTGTCCAGCAGCTCCGAGGACATTTGTTTAGTACCAGAGGTCGGCTTCGAGGGCAACGTGGATTCCCCAGGCTTGAACCGGGAGTCACAGCCGCTTTTGAGCGGCCGTGGCGACTTCGAAGTATCATTTAATCATTTTCCAGGTAATTACTTTGAAAACTTTATTTCAATATTCTTTTAACGATCATAAAATTTCAATGTCTTACGTTATATTTCTTTAGTATTTAACTTACATCCATTTGTTCGACTTCATTTACGCAGTTGTAAGGCTTCGCTTGACATAGATAACGAAATTAACAAATGTATAACTTAGTAACATATACACGTAGTTCATTTCACTCTCGGTATGAATTGTACAAACGTACATTCGTTGTAATTGGTTGTATTCATAAATGTAGTTGATATTGATTCGCATCAACTTCATACCTTTATCGAAGAATAGCACCTGAAAATATTACCTGTCTGAACATAGTTACGAGACGTAAAAATTTTCAACGTCATTTTTCAGTCAAGCATAACAATTATATGAAAACTGTTTAGTAGTTTAATAGTCATTTAAAACTTAAATGGATTTTACATTTACTTGTGGTGAGTTTATTATCTATCATGTATGTAGTATCATTTAATTATTAATTAACACATTTATTGAAATAATAAATAAAAGAAATAATGAGCCATATGCCAGCATCAACAATTGCACCTAATCTTAATGTTTTCTTTTACGAGTACAACTTTGTTGAAGTATGCAATTGTCCATAAGGAATATTAATAATTATGTAGCAAAAAATGCTATTAGAGATATTTATGACTTACATTAAGATATATTATTGAAATTTACATTTGTTTATCTGCAATATGAATGATTTTATTGATTTCTATATAAAATCTATAAAAAATATTATTACTAGTCCTTCCACTAGTGGAAATTACAGCCTAGTATTTCACTACCACTAATGTTAAATACTAGTGTATGTTTTACAATATAGTTAATAAAGTTCCCTAAATCATATTAAATAATTTCTAGGGCTTTGTTTGTGGGAGATTCAAATTCCACATCTTATGTTTCACAGTAAGTAAATTCATCAAGTTATTAGAATTTAGTCAAGTTATCTGACCCGGGAGGTAGGAAGCTAAATTATTATAGCTATTACAGTCAAACCTTGATAACCGAGAGTAATTCACTAGTCCCGACAAGCTACCTCCATAAACGAGAAACTCAGATTAGAGAGAAACCTCTATAAGCAAGACAAATATCACGGTCCCTTGGATTGTCGCTTATCTAAGTCCCACTGCAGTTGGTTCTAAATGAAAGTCTAGAAAAAGTAACATTAAAAAAGTATAATTGATAATTTTAGTCATTTTGTGATACACACATCTGCGATTGGGGATGTCTATGGGTTGCGGTCGTTTCTTTTTCGACAAATCCTGGCGGCCACTTGCTCGTTTGCCACCTTAAAATATAAAAAAATATATTGTGAGATAAAGTGAAAAGATAATTTAAAAATAAGGGTGGCATGTTATATACTTATATAAGACTAGCTGTTGTGCGCGACTTCGTCTGCGAGGAATTAAATAATATAGCCTATTTTACTCGGGGATAATATAGCTTTTTAATGGTGAAAGAATTTTTGAAATCGGTCCAGTAGTTCTTGAGTTATTTCAATACAAACAAAAATACAAAGTTTCTCTCTTTATAATATTAGTATAGAAAAAAGTGTTTTGCCTGAAATATTTTTGATTTTACGAGTTTTAACATAAATTGTAGTTTATCAATGGTTTATGTTTTCATTTGGAATGGTGCTCTTTTACACCTTACCATGTTCATGTAGGTTTTACTCATTACCTGACAGAACCAAATGTCAACAGAACTTCTCACCGGGTTAGACTAGTTTGAAAATAATTTAGTTCAAATGATTAGTGGTATAGATTTAGTAATATTACATATAACCTGTATAAGCGAGAAACCTCTATAAGCAAAAATCATTCTCTGGTCCGGCGGACAATCTTCATGAGCAAAAAACCTGATTACCTGAACCTGAATGCCTTGACTTCTTAAATAATTTCTAGCCATCATGGAGGTTTAAGCCACCATGATGGCTAGAAACTAACGGCATTGTTACAGAAAGAAACAACTATAAGCAAGACAAAAAGCGGTCCCCTGTACTGTCGCTTATTCAGGTTCAATTGTATTTGTTAAAGTATAAAAACAGTATAAATAAGTAGATTTGATATTAGCATGTTTGTTTTTAATGCGAAATGTAAATTTTTATCTAATCTGTATTTAGGTTGTTTATTATGAAAGTTCATTAAGATGTAATTAACTTTGTGATTGCTTTTATCATAGTCAAAAGAATGTTGATATTAATTTTTATAGATGTATTAATTTAATTCAATTAATTAAATAATATACCTATTGGTTCTTAAATTAAACTATATTTTTGCAAAGAAAATAAACTTTCACCCCCTTATTTCGAAATAATCTATAAAGTACTGCGATAAACGAGGACCGATAAGTCGTCGATTATATGATACTAGAGGACACTCGGAACTAAATAAGATAGACCAGGGGTCTCATTGGACCATACATAGAAACTACAACAGTAATTACTCTGATTCTTGTTTTAGAATAAAGCAGTAAAAGTTTAACTATAAGTCTTGTCTCTACCTACCCTTCTATGTTATGGATATAAGTTATTGTAACATATCTTAAAAATACTTATAAAAACTTCGTACAAGTATTTTGTATTTATATGTAACTTTATAAAAAGCCAGCTACAGACATTCCGTTTTTTAACTGTGCAATTAAAACTGACCTACACACGTCAATTTATACTACACAGTCGAACTGTATAGTTCTTAGTTTTGCCCACACACCTCAGTTTTAACTGCGTCATTGAACTGTACAGTTAAAGTAAGCGTCTGTAGCCAGCTTAAACAAGATATGTTGAAAATATGCAAATTTTATGGACCCACTTTGATAAGGCCAAACAAGTGTAAATGCAAATTCTCTTCAACAAACTGATAAAGGTTTTGGGTTACTATTTTATGTAGTTGGCTGTTAAGTTCTTTAACATCTTAAAATCATATATTAGTCTTTATTAGAACATAAAGTTGTTTTAGTATACAGCGTGTCCCAAAATTAAACGATAAACCAGTGCCAGTGCATCACCAAATACCGATTTTAAAAACTTACACTTTTAGTTTTAAAGTTATGTTAACTTATTTGAATTTAATTGCTATTTGATACCCGATCCCATTCAATTAGCCACTGTCTCTTGAGCTATAAAGATATCCCTGCTTTTTTAATTGTAATGGGTACTTAGTAACATAGCTAATAATTGCAGTTGAAAACGGGACCTAAATATCTGTAGTTTAAGCACAAAAAAATAATTACTTTAACTGTTTGCTTGAAATTTTCGAATATTTTAACTTTTGATCAACTTTGTCATGCTACCGTGAAAAACAAATTTATGGGGTGTACCGTGGCATGTTGTTACAAAAGTTGGCGCATCTCATCAAGATTCTAAAATGGTACAATGTTATGGTAGAAACATGCAAGAACCCTGTTAATATTTTTTTCAAGTACTGAAAAAGACTATTTTGCATAGTTTCGAAGAACTTTACTAAGTGTTTAAACAACTTTTAAGTTACAGATTCGTGTATAATTCACTTTATTTACACGTTTTGAGGTACGAGCGTGTTAGAAACCTACTATTAATAAGTCGTTTAGTTACTAAATTACTATCCTAGTGCATGGATTTAGGCTAAAACAAGTCCGAACAGTAGTAAATCCGTTGTTCGGATAAATGCTACTTGCTACTCGACTAAAATACTATCCTGGTGCGACCAAGGCTTTAAAGATGTTAGTGTACTCGTCTAGAATCATAAAACATTTATTTATCTACTTTTAATAAAATATATTGTGATTATAAAAAGTAATAATTACCGGCCTTGATGTCAGGGTTACGGATTTTATAAGTTTTCCTATAGTCTAACCAAGGTATTACATTACTACTCTTCAATATAAGCATACATAAGTATGTTTGTTACACGTACGCATTATACACTATACACTAATTTATGCCCGTGACTCCGTCTGCAACGATATATGCTTCAAAAGTATGCTCTATAGCTGTGCTAAATTTCATCGAGATTCACTCAGCCATTTTGGAAATACCTTCAAACATCCATCAAACAAAACTTTTGCATTTAAGCCTGGTTCGCACCAGGATAGTATTTTAGTCGAGTATATAATAGGTACTTTCATATATTAGGGGTTCCCAAACTGTGAGTCGCGACGCCCTGGAGCATCGTGACATTGTCCCAGTTGCGTCGCATAAATAAAAAATAGAAATCTCCCATTAGTGTTATTTTTGGTAACCTGTTACCAGGTTGGTTATGAATTTTTTTTTTTTTTTTATTTTATTTAATAACAAAATATAACATCATTACAGAAAAATTCCAAATTGGGAAGCATTGTAGAAAAATGGCAAAAATCCTAAGTGGGTACAAATATGGGGAAGCTCTGATATAGTATTTTATGATGACATTATTTGTGATAATGTTTTGAAATGTACATAATTTATAAAATCACGTAATTCATTAGTTAATTTATTATATCGCAATTTGATAACTAGATATTTTAATGATGTAACTATTATAAGAGTAATTGATAATGTCACATTGATTTGTCGAAGTTTTATTGAATACTAGCTGTTGCTCGCGACTTCGACCGCTTGGAATTAAATAACATACCCTATGTTACTCGAGGGTAATTTAGCTTTGTAATGGTGAAAGAATTTTTGAAATCGGTCCAGTAGTTTTTGAGTTATATCAATACATACAAAAATACAAAGTTTCTCTCTTTATATTAGTCTAGATGACCTTATTTTACAATTTAAAAATCAACTTAAAGTACAGTCCAACTTGGATAAGCAAGTCCAAGGGACCGCGATATTGTCGCTTAAATAGGTTTCTCGCTTATGGAGATGGCTCGTAGGGATTAAAGAATGACTGTCGTTTATCCATGTGTCTCTTATCCCGGTTTGATTGTATTGCTTTCTATTTACATGTTGCCCCAATACATTTTATAGGATAACAAAACTAATTTAGGAATATGGTACTTACTCATACTGTTTAAAAAAATAATTTTAGAAAAAAAAAAGACTCTTTTGACCCTATAAAATTATAAAGCCTGGAACGCACCAGAATAGTATTTTAGTCGAGTAACTAGTAATTTAGTAACTAAACTAAAAAAATGACTAATTTGACCCTATAAAATTATAAAGCCTGGAACGCACCAGAATAGTATTTTAGTCGAGTAACAAGTAATTTAGTAATTAAACGTGTTTGTAGAGCAGCATTTAAGTAGAGTAGGATTAGTAAATCCTTTGTTTGGATACTTGCTACTTACTACTAGAATAAAATACTACCTTAATGCAAATATGGCTTTAAAGATGACTTATACTTTATATTTACAACTAGCGACCCCCGGCTTCGCGCGGATACAAATCGGTATAATGCTGATACTAAATAATAATTTAAAGCGCTAAAAATGTGTTGTTACATCATATTAAAAACCTCTAAATTATCAGTGTTACTCTACTATATTGTGAATGTATTATACATGAAGACCTTCCTTATGAATCACTCTATCTATTAAAAAAACCGCATCAAAATCCGTTGCGTAGTTTTAAAGATTCAAGCATATATAGGGACAAACATAAAAATGCGTTATTGTTTTATACTATGTGAGGATAAGGATAATGATTAAGTCTTAATATTGAATGGCTTATATCAGAAATCATTGCTAAGATTTATATCAATGGACTATTATAATAACAAAGGAAATCATATTTCTTAAGAAAAGTCATACAAATGTATAGTATTGTTTATTTACACGACCCTCTTACGGTGAAAGAAAACATCGTGATGCATCGTCACGCAAAATACGCGCTAGTCGTGGAGTGAAGGAATTATGCTACGTAAGCCGAGAATGCAAAAAAGTATCATTTTTTCATGTTTATTAGAAATAACTCAAAAACTACTAAATAGTTTTTTTTAAACGTAAAAATGAGACCAAATGGCAGCTATTTTGCATCGATCAAAGAAAGAATCACGTAAATCGTTTCAGAACTCGCGGCTTAATTCATGAACATACATAGAATAAAACCTCATTGACTTGATGACCACCTTCTGTTGGAAGTCGGTTAAAAACGGAGCCCATGGGTGGAACTACTACTACATTACATTATCTATGTTTTCTTGTTTTCCAGATGACCCGCAGTTCAGTGAGCTGGTGTGGCAAGCGGAGGTGGCCATTGACAATGGCATTTACCCCGAGAGGATATATCAAGGGTCCAGTGGATCATACTTTGTTAAGAATCCTGGTGGTGTAAGTGTTTCATACATTGGCTATTATAAAAAGAAAAAAGTATTTTTGTTTGAATTAAATTCAAAAAGTATTGGGAGGATTTCAAAAAATCAATTCACCTTTAGGAAGGTAATAATAAGAGGAAAGATTTTTATTTTTCTAAGAAATAAACTCAAAAACTACAGGTAGGATTTCAAAAATCTTACTCATTTCGAACAGTAACATAAAGAGAGTTTTTTTTATTTTTGTAAGAAAACTCAAAAACTACTTGGAGAGTTAAAAAAAACATTCACCTCTAAAAAGGTAATACAAAAAAGAGTTTTATTTTGTAAGAAATAAACTCAAACTACTAGGAGAATTTCAAAAATTCACCGTTATAAAGGTACGTTGTCAATAATAATTCGAAATCGCGAGCATAAGTTAGTCTCTCGCAAGGCCAAAGTCAATGCCTCCTTATTCTGGTTACAATGAAACTTAATATAACATTATCTTGGCTTAGTACGAGTGTACTCAATGACCTTACTCATTACATTATGAATATTACAATATGCGTAAATAACTTGTTTCAAAATTCCACAAAACCAGTTATAATAGGTTGAAAGCATTTTTTTTTTAATTTTACATATTATCTATACTAATATTATAAAGAGAGAAACTTTGTATTTTTGTTTGTATTGAAATAACTCAAGAACTACTGCGCCGATTTCAAAAATTCTTTTATCATTGGAAAGCTACATTATACCCGAGTAACATAGGCTATATTATTTAATTCCATGCGGACGAAGTCGCGAACAAGAGCATATTAGCTTTATATCGCGACTTTGTCTGCTCGGAATTAAAAACTAATAAATATACCCTATGTTACTTGTAGTTTTTGAGTTATTACATACAAAAATACAAATCTATTCAATTTATAATAGTATACTTTAAACTTGTTTTCAAATTATATTATAATACATACTAATGTAGGAATAAATAAATATAAAATGTATAGTATGGAAATTCTGATGACAATTTTTATCGTAAAATAAAGCAAATGTAGTAACAGATGTTTCTTGACCTTGCCAAAGTATTTGGTTGTTTAAATTTCATCGTTTTCCTACAGTCTTGAACATGCAATGCGGGAATACCGTTTCGCATACGTATGTGTCATTTGTAAATTCGAATCCGTTTAGATAGACCGATTTTTATGCTTTTTGATAAAATACTTGCAAAGTAAAATGTAAAATTGTTACAATAACATAGAGCTCAATTTTATAGGAGACTAGCTGTTGTGCGCGACTTCGTCCGCGTGGAAATAAATAATATAGCGTATGTTACTCGGGGGTTATGTAGCTTTCTAATGGTGAAAGAATTTTTGAAATCGGCCCAGTAGTTCTTGAGTTATTTCAATACAAACAAAAATACAAAAATACAAAGTTTCTCTCTTTATAATATTAGTATAGATAAATCTGCTGTGCTCTCGGACCCTTCGGTTTCCGTGAACGAAACTAAATAATTGTTGTGTTATAAGATCATGGTTAAACTCTGAATTAAATGTTAATTTTGACGAATATTAGATTGCATTCTCTATTAACCTACGGGTTCATTAGACAAAATTCGAGATAGAACGGTGATTTTGCTTCGACGAAAGTCCGTGTTTATCGCGAACTCGGTCTAATGAGACCGTAGGGTTATTAGGTTATTAAATTGTACACAGCTCTATCCAATCGTCAAGTTTTCGTAACATCCTTCTATTTATTTAGAATGATTTTCATTTACGAACTTGATTGGTATCGAGCTAAGATTAAAAATCTTTCACGGGGTTGTAAAATCTTTTAGTTTAGATTTCGCATTTGGTGTGAAAGAGACATTAATACCGTAGAGACGCTAAATGGACACTAAGGGCGTCCCTTAGAGTAGATTACAGTCGAACGTGGATAAACGACAGTCCAAGGGACCGTGATATTTGTCTCGCTTAGAGGTTTCTCTCTAATCCAAGTTTCTCGCTTATGGAGGTTATTTCGTCGGGACTATAGAATGACTCTCGCTTACAGAGGTGGTTCGTTTATCCTCGTTTGACTGTATTAGAATATGGGGCCGCTAAAGTGAGCATCTTACTTCTTTGAGTGCGGAGTTAAAATTATTATTATGTTAGTTGGAAATCTGCTAAATACCTCTAATAATTTTTCATAATTAAATGCTTACTAACTGAATAAAACCAATTGCAAGTACCAATTTCTTTTTGTTTTGGGGAAAATCTATAAGTAAAGTTGATGTTTTTTTTCTCAGAAAATAATAGGCGTATTCAAACCAAAAGACGAAGAGCCGTACGGCAGATTGAACCCGAAATGGACGAAATGGATGCACAAGCTGTGTTGCCCTTGTTGCTTCGGCCGCTCCTGTCTGATCCCCAATCAGGGATACCTTTCTGAAGCTGGGGCCAGTCTGGTCGACTCCAAGATTGGACTCAAAGTGGTGCCTAAGACAAGGGTGAGTGTATGAGGAAGTACTTCGGCCCTTGATGGGTTCTATTTTCCTTCACTCCACGACTAGCGCGTATTTTGCCTGACTTCACACATATCTTTGAATTTCTTCGCCGATGTATGCAGGTTTCAAAAAGAAAAACAAACGAAAGTACCAATACTAATATTATGAAGAGGCAAGATTTGTATTTTTGTATGTATTGTATGTATAACTCAAAAACTACTATGCCGATTTCAAAAATTCTTACACCATTAGAAAGCTACATTATCCCCGAGTAACATATATTTTTTAAATCCATAGGGATGAAGTCGCGAACAGCGTCCCCTTTATTCTGAAACAGAATCAGTATTATTACTGTTGTACTTTCTACATTTGATACTGGTGCATTCATAAAATTTATTCCAAAATACAGGACAACGTTGTTCCTGGTACTTCTTATGATACATAAATTGGTCCAATGAGACCTCTGGTCTATATTATTTAGTTCCGAGTGCCCTCCAGTATGGTATAATCGACGACTTATTGGTCCTCGTTTGTCGCAGTACTTTATGTGTATGTGGTAATATTACAGGTAGTGAAACTGGTATCGGAGACATTCAACTACCTACGGATAGACCGCGAGAGGTCGCGGCTGAAGCGCGCCATCACCGAGCAGTTCCCCAACCTGCGCTTCAACAGGATGGGTCTACCGCCTAAGGTATCCTTTACAGCTCGACTGGTCTACTGACCGGTCTTTCGTACGGTCTACTGACGTGAACTGGTGGTTTCTGACAGCACTTTTCTACAGTCTACTGATAAGACCTAGTGGTCTTCTGACAGCCCTTTTCTAGTCTACTGGTAAGACCTAATATTGGTCTTCTAATATGTATTTTCTACGTTCTACTGATAAAAACTAACAGTTGTCTATTGACCAGTCTTTCCGATGATCTACTTGCAAGTTCTGAGAAGACTTAATGATCTATGATGGGTTCCATGTAGTCTACTCAAGTATTACCAATAGTCTACTTAAATTTTCTCATACTACTTAGTATATTCGTTGGTCTTTTCAGGTTTCTGGTTTTACAGTTATTTTGTTTTAGAAATAGCATTGTTTCTACTTTTCTTTATGCCAACAAATGTTTTATCTATATAAAAGTGCTTGCGCGTGTGCAGATGGGCTCCTTCCAGCTGTTTGTGGAGGGCTACAAGGACGCGGACTACTGGCTGCGCCGCTTCGAGCAGGAGCCTCCGCCTCCCCACCTCATGAAGAAGTTAGTACATCCTCCACTTATAGTTCAAGTTAAAAACTGTTTTGATTTGCAAAGAAATTTGACGAGAAATTAGATTAACTTGTAGTTTTACATCATTAATGTAGAAAAGGGGATGATCGATTTCAAGTAAAATACAAGTTTTGAAAAATATCACTTTAATCGCATAAGAGAGAGGTCGTCGTTCGTCGTCAGTCGTCGTTCGCGCTTCGTCGGATACTCTCCCACTCTCATTTCTTCTCGCTCACACTTGCGTTTAATTCCATTCCATGCGTACTACTTACGTCCCATTCCCATATTAATATAGACCAGTGGTTCCCAAAGTGATCCAGGTAGACCTCCTGGGGTCCACAATATAACTATGGTTGATGGACATATATTATATTATACTATACTAATATTATAAAGAGAGAAACTTTATATTTTTGAAATTTTGTATGTATTGAAATAACTCAAAAACTACTGGGCCGATTTCAAAAATTCTTGCTCCATTAGAAAGCTACATTATCTCCGAGTAACATAGACATATTTTTTAATTGCATATGGACGAAGTCACGAACAGCTAGTATATAAAAAGTTTGAAAATTATTAGTATAAAATAATACAGAAAAATATCTCATAGATTCCAGCTACAATTCGAGCGTCTAGTGGTGTTAGACTATATAATAAGGAACACGGACCGCGGCAACGACAACTGGCTCATCAAGTACGACGCGCCCGCACCCGGCGCGGACCTCAACATGACAGACCCCACGGTAATATACAAATTACATATAAAAACATATCTAAATTATCTTTATAAGACCCCATTTTTACTCCGATAGCGCAACGACCCAAAATGAGTCTTGGCCTCCGATACCAGAGACTATTTGTAGTGTGCTTTATTCTGTGTTTTTTTTGTTGTTGTATTTTGCGTGAATACACATATCTTTGATTTTCTTCACCTATATGTGCAGGCATCACGATGTTTTCCTTCACCTAAGAGCGTTGGGTAAATATGTACATACGAAAATGGAAAAACACATTGGTAGATGGAGGAATTCGAACTCGGGACCTGCAGTTTACAAGTCAAAAGATAAACCCCTGAGCCACGCTCTCTTGGACGAACGAAACGAGTCATTTTGCAAAGGCGTTGAAGCGCCAACGTCGACATTAAAAAACATCCGTGTAAATGGAGTTTATGGACTTACATTTATTTGTAGGAATGGTCAGGTGGTAACGTGGAGGTACGTATCGCGGCCATAGACAACGGTCTCGCGTTCCCCTTCAAGCATCCGGACTCGTGGCGCGCCTACCCCTACCACTGGGCCTGGCTGCCGCAGGCCAAGCGGCCCTTCAGTCAGGACACCAAGTACGTACACACACAGTACGGGCGAGATGAGGCGCCGGAGCCTAATTTTAGTCTCCTTTCCACCCTGTCTTATAAAGAAAGTGAATTTGGCAGAGGTGGTGCATAGAAATAGTGATATCTTTTCATGCGTCTCATTTCTATGTAGCTGTTTATCTATTTAAGTTTTTATCTTCTAAATAATATGTTACTTTCGCAGAGAACTCGTCCTACCGCTACTTTCAGATATGAATTTTGTACAAGAACTATGCGATGAATTACATTTGTTATTCAAAGTAAGTCAAATTTATTTTAATATTTTACTTCTTAAAATCTCAAATATTTTAGCAATTAAGATTAAACTAAAGACTATGTCAATTTATCGGAGACCTTAATATAGGCAAAATAACAACAAACGCAAGTAAAACCGCGCGGCACAGTTAGTATAAATTAAATGGTGTATTTCAGCAAGACAAAGGTTTCGACAAGGGTTTGTTCGAGCGGCAGATGTCGGTGATGCGCGGCCAGGTGCTCAACCTGACGCAGGCGCTCAAGGACAACAAGAGCCCCGTGCAGCTCGTGCAGATGCCCGCCGTCATCGTTGAAAGGTAACACAACTCACAAACTCAGACTCAACAACTTAACTCACAAACTCGGACTCAACAATTCAACTCATAAACTCATAGATTCAACAACACAAAATCAAAACTTAACTCACAAACTCCTATGAGTCTATACTCAATAATACATACACACGCAAAACTCAACTCAAACACAGTAACTCATGGACTCAACAACACTTAAACGCAAAACTCAACTCCAACACAGTAACTCATAGACTCAACAACACTTAAACGCAAAACTCAACTCAAACGCATCAAAGACTCAACTATTAAACTCAACTTAAAGTACCAAAGTTATTGATTATTTCAAACTTCTCATAAACTCAAACTCACAAACTCAACTACTAATAAATACTTACCAGCTCAAAACTACAATTTACTAACTAAGCATCAACTGATAGCACAATTTGTAGATTTCCGTCATTAAATCGACACTAAGGGCCTCATTAAGCGGAGTTATGTATAGGTCTAAGAGCGGGACGACGTCGTCGCGCTTCTTCGACTCGTTCCAGCAACGCTTCCAGCACAAGTCTCCGTTCTTCTCCTGGTGGTGAGCGCGGGTGAGTGCACATTGATACATCCATACAAAATTTTACCCTTTTAATGTAATTTTTGTCCCAATTTTCTTAGATTTTTAAATAATAAATTTGGCACTTTTAATCAGATATTAAAATAAATCAAAAAAATTGTGATTTTGGATATTTTAATGTAAATTAAAGTAACATAGCTTGGATTA
>QDHC01002140.1:221810-237380 GCA_013186455.1 Papilio dardanus tibullus
AGTTTTAAAGATTTAAGCATACATAAGGATATAGGGACAGAGAAAGCGACTTTGTTTTATACTATGTAGTGATGAAATAAATTGGATTCCAGTAGCTAGGTACTCAAGCAATGACTCCTATTATGCTTATTATGCTTGTTTACATTATTCATCAATATGACTCAGAAGTGTTATTTGATTCACTGGTGTTAATTACACAACCCAGTTTATTGCTTACGTGTTTCATATATCAATATGCCACTGCATTAGTTTGTAATAAAAAGCATAAAATAGCAATTTACTTAATGAAATTCTTTATGATATGCCACCGCAAATATTTGCATTGAAAAACATAAAGTAATATTTAACTTAATGTATATATTAAAACAAGGCATCTTCATAGAAAAGTTTTGGTTTATAAAAACCTGGATAAATGAGAGTCCAAGGGACCCGAATGTTTGTCTCACTTATACAGCTTCCTCGTCCAGGTCCGACTGAAAAGTATGTTTTACTCCATAATTCCTTCTTGTGCTTGGACAATTTTGACAAAGTATTTTATTACCATATTTAACTATAATACTATGGCTTCATTAGACCGAATTCACGAAAAAAAGGGAGGTTTTACCTCGGCGTAAGGTCGTTTTTTGCGTGACATCGGTCTAGTGAAGCCGTGTTGTTAGTATGCATTTACCTGCTGTGATCAGTTTACCTTAATTGCCACTAAATCAATTAATCATTATTTTTATAAGAATTAGGGCGCTTTATTACGTTATATTACGTTTTAATGAAAATAACACATGAATTAATGCTTATTTAATCTTGTCTGTTTCATAAGAAAATACTCAACCCATGAAATACCAGTATGGATTGTATTTTAATTTATTCTTGCTGGTTATGGGTATTGCCATTTGAAAAAAAAAACTATTATTTCGCTGATCTTTTATACCTTTTCTATTGTATACAGTCAAACCTGGGTAAGGCGAGAAACCTCTTTAAGCGAGAGCCATTCTCTGGTCCCGAAGTAGTTTCATAAGCGTGAAATTCAGATTAGAGAGAAACCAATATCGTGGTCCCAGGTTCGAATATACATATCTTTTTTATTGCTTAATTTATAATTATCTTAGTTATTCCGATCTTAACCTCATACGCATTTTAACTAAATTATATATGTAAGGAATATTATTTCTTTATATTTTTTATACAGATAAGAAACGGTCTTAAACCGTAAACTAAAAAGTAAGATGCATATATTTTGTGAATTAAAAAGTAGACAATTTTATCCTAAAGCTATTAATTTGAAAACAAATTAAAACCGTTGAAGCTAAATTGTTATATTTGTAAATATTGTGTTTATGAAGGTTTAATGTGAGATGTAGTTTGTTTTCAATTTGTATAATATGTCGTACTAAAAATATATTTTATAAATCCAGACTGTTGTAACTTGACCTGCATAGGGGTAACTTAATTATAACTTGCCAAGCAATTTTTAGCCTGAAAAAGACTATCGTCCAGTAATTAGTAATTGTAATATAGATTTAGGGGAAGTAAAGGAAAGGGTATAGGCAGAATTATAAGCTTTTATTGCCAATGTGTCAATTAATAATATTTAATAATGGGATAAATAAAATCATGTTTACTTGATTGTAAGTGTGAGATTAGAAATATGTTAGACTGTGAAAATTTTAAGCGTGTTTGGTTAGGTGATTAGAATTAGCAATTTAAAATTGTAATTGTATTGCAAAATTAAAACCATATTGACTATTTTTATATGTTATTTTTTAAGTGTGTGCTTAATGCACGGGTTTATCATACTAATAAAGTTTGATAGTTTATATTTGGTTTTATTTCGTAACCTATCTTCGACTTCAATTATTGCATTTATTCAATAACGAGGCTATTATTTTATTGTTTTGTACTACAATTGTTCCGAGATGGCAATGACCATGGCAATATTTGAAGCAAAGCCAACTCACTTGACCGTGTGCTAAATAATATGTAGATGAAAAGCGTGAACATTTTTTGCAGTTGGCAACCCTAGCGAAAAAAAACTTAAAATATCGGTAGACGAGGACGATGGAATACCGTTTTTAAAAAATGGTATCGTGTTTAAACTTTAATTTAATTGGTGTTTTTTTAAATAAAATAAAAAAGTTATACGCATTAAAGGAGAAAACAATGTATTTAATAATTATACAGGGCACAAAACTAAGATGATGAGACTAGGTTGCAAAAAACTGAAATAAATAAATTGCTAAGAAAGAATGGGTTTAAAAGTTTTGTTGATGCTTTTGAGACTTCCGCAGTTTTTGGATGCGTTGGTACAGAGACCTCTTGCCGGGGTTAAATCCACCGTTTAGAAAATCGTCGTCGTTACCTGTAAATTACAAATGAAAATTAATTCTGCTTTAATTTTTTAATTCTAATTTAGTTTTTATAAAAAAGGGGCAAACAACACGTTTATTTACAACTGTATAGGGACTCGAAAATAACGATCGGAACGGACAAAAATATGGGTAGGTAATTGCTTAAAAATTGTTTTACCTTTAATAAATGGTACCCACGACTACTAAAAAGTTTAAGCAATAATGTACAGTTTATAAGTAAAAGTAAAATATAAATGCTTACCAGAACCTCCGAGAGGTCCATTTACACAACCTTCGTCCCACATGTTGATGCAACGTTTGCCTGGATTGAAGCCCCCGTTTAAATAATCATCGTCGTCACCTGCACAAATAAATAATATTTTAATGTTTCAAAAATAACAAATATGGAGACTTCGGCAGTCTACAGAAATTTTCTATAACATGGAAATAAAAGCAAAATACAACACCGTCTCAATAAAGGGTTAAGATGGGACGATTTGTATAAAATGGCTTCAACTATTTTCGTTAATATAAAAGTGACTAATAATATTGTATTATCTATTAATTACCAGATCCAGGTAATTGTCCATTGATACACCCTTCATCCCACATATTAACGCATCTTGGGGAACCTGAAAGTATAAGTCAATTTACGTAAAAGCTGTCTATGTTAGTTAACAGATAAGTGACCGTGTTTTTTCGTCTTTACATGACTATTCTTGGTCTAATTTAGAATTCTATAGTTCTCATGCCATACGTTATATAGGTACGCTTACTTTTAAAACAATACTATAATCTAAAAATACCCACCGAATGTCTGTGGTTTATCCATCCATGCATTGCATGCAACCAGGAAAATGCAAAAAATTACTACCGATTTCATTTCTAACACAATATTTTGTTGCGTCCTAATTTCGAATGATGTTACTCTAATATCCTCGATACTTTTATAACGAAAACTCAAGTAGTTATATTAAGCTGTATATCGAATTTATTTGCCCACTCGAGATATGAAGTTCATTAAATTGAACGGGACAATATTGCTGATATTATAAATCCTATTGATAATGCCACTCATAATTATTAATGGACGTTTTATTAGAAAGTCTTGCTACCGTTTTTAATAAAACTCAAATTAATAAGCTGACCGCTTATTATTTTTTTTTTACAGACACGCATTTCTATGTAAACGACGGGTATTTATTATAGATATTAAATCGTATTTTTATGCCTAAGCTATTAATGTTGTGACCCTAAAACTTATACCTTTGGAGACCTTAACTGGGACTTTAACGTAACCTAACAGAACAAGGTCTGTAGAGGTGCTTAGTACGTCAAGGGTCACCATTACTTAGAAGTTGTCGCGGTCGTAGTGGTCTTAGTTTCTGTGGGGTATTCTCTTTAATCCGGCCTCTTATCGCTGTTGGCGGTCACAAGTTCTAGTCTTCTCGAATTCTAGCAATTTTAAAATGTGTAAATGGATTTTTCTGGAACTCAAATATTAACATAATGATTTAGAGAAGATATTTAATTAGATTTAACTATAGTATAGTTACGCAGAGTCTAGATAACATGTTATCTGTTTAATAATGTAGTATCGGATGTCATGTGCGTCTGTTTGTAATTCAAACAATGAAGTTCTCTCGCTATTGTGTACTTTATTAATGTATTTCTTTGTTAATTGTGTTAGATAATGTTACCATAGAGTTAGAAATGAAAGGAAATTCGCATTAAAATTATAATGTAGGAAAGCAGCCATTGTAATGCGATTTTTTGCGTAGTACTTTTTTGATTTGATGTCCTGACTGATTTAGCACTTATGTTTAGCTCTTTCTATTTACGGATTACGGAGTTTTTTATTCACGAACAACTCTTAATACGAATTTCAATAACCGATTTGTCTCATGAATAAAATTAAATTAAATGTCTCTACTAAAAAGTGACTATCAAACCTACTTTATAATGTTGGTTAATCTTACTTTTAAATTATTAGGTAGGTACTTATTAGGAAATCATTATCATATATTTGGTAAACAAGTCTGTGGTTGATTTGATAATGCGTTATGGAGACGGTTCAAGGTCGTTCAGATCAGATCTTAAAGTTGTTTAGTCGAGACGTGATGGTACAGAGTACGGACTGTTATGTTGTTTAATAAACAACGAAATTGTATTTGTTAACTACAATAGTTTAGTTATTTAATAACGTTTAAAAGTAACTTAAATACTGCTTACTGAAAAGTTATTTAAAAATTTAATCTTTATTTTTAATTTGTGATAATAACCTAAACGAAAGTGTTTTTTTTTTCATCGAAAAGATTACTTGAATGCATTAAATTAATTAGTAATTTCTGGATGAAATAAAAATGTTGACTTTAAAACTAATCGTTTTTTATATTAGTTTGTGTTTGTTTTGTACTGATGCGTTTAAAATCCTGGTCGTGTTCCCGTTCCCGGCGGGCAGTCATTGCAACCTTGGTGATGGTTATGTCAGACATTTATTGAACGCCGGCCATGAGGTATGTGAAAACTTTATCAAGTGATATGTCCGATGGTTCTCATGTCTTGTCGATGTTTTGTACATATGTCGATATTTTGTACATATTTAGTTTTAAATATCTACCCAAATATTATTAAGTAAGTAGTCTTTTTTGTCTACCTTCATTTAATTATAAATCTTTTTCATTTTGTATATAATATTTAAAATTATTAAATGTATTAACTTTTGAGGTCACCTACATAACACCGTTTCCTAAGAAAATTCCGAACCCGAATCTCCGACAGATCAACGTTGGGGACAATGTTCATGCAGTGAACGGTGGGTACTTATAATTTTTACTTCACTGTATAAAACTGATGCCATCTTTTTCGCACTCGATGACATACTAAAGTAAACGATATGTTAGCGCATTTTGGGTTTAGAAATAGGCGCCAGAATATATTTACAATTTTCATGACATTTAAAAATCTATATAATATTACAAAGAGAGAAAGTTTGTATTTTTGTATTTTTGTTTGTATTGAAATAACTCAAGAACTACTGGACCGATTTCAAAAATTCTTTCACCATTAAAAAGCTATACTCTCCCCGAGTAGAATAGGCTATATTATCTAATTCCACGCGGACGAAGTCGCGCACAACAGCTAGTACTATATAATTTACTGGACCAGGCCCACTCGCGGCTGTAGTGCCTAAGATGATAATTTAAAAAATACTTTATTTCACGTACGATAAAGTCTCATTTTGTTTAGCACAAGCATTAAACGTGCAAGCACTGATGAAGCATGAAGTGGAAATGGATCAGGACCTGCTCTTCCACATGACCGTGAACGTGACTAAGAAGACGTTTAAGAACCCAGCAGTACAGGCACTCTTAAATGACCCATCCGAACGATTTGATGTAGTGATCGCTGAGTGGATGTTCAATGAAATATATAGCGGGTATAAACTTATTTTATAAATTAAATATATTGGAAATCTAGAAGATTCTGAATTTTTGCATGACTTACAATAACACCTAGTCCTTTGAGTGTGCTATGGTTGCTAAGATCAGGCATGGCCAATTTCAGTATGCAATTTTCAGTACTTGAAATCATCTAGCTATGCATTTCTATATCAACTTGATTTAATCTCTTCACTTGCAGTGTCGCTGCCGTTTTCAACTGTCCTCTGATCTGGTCGTTCCCCTACGAGCCGGATTTCGTAGGTCTGAGTTTAATAGACGAGGCGAGCAACCCCGCGTACTCGGCAAACATACAGTTCAGTGACATCCCGCCGTTTACCTTCACACAGCGAGTCTTCGCGCTATGGTTTCAGATCATGCATAGAGTAAAGTATTTTCTGTAAGTAACAGTTATACATTAAAACTTTTTGAAATTACGGGTTGTATTGAAGGAATATTACAAAAAATGTTTTTAGTTTCTTATATCTGAATCAGCTTGATTGGTGTTGCCATCTTTAGATTGTTTCTGAATCAAATGGTTTTAGTTGTTAATGTATGTAACTGCTATGAGTAAGCAAAAGTTATTTGAGATGGAATTAAGACTTCCTTCATAACCTACCAAGTGTTATTCAATATGTACTTATAATTAAATATTTTCCAGTTATTACGAAGAAACCGAGACCAATGTATTCGAGGGTATATTCAAGCCTATAGTTGCGAAGCGCGGTAGAAACTTGAGACCATACAATGAGTTCAAATACTCCGCGGCAATGATACTTGGCAACTCACACGTGTCGCTCGGGCAGGGGGTGAGGTTGCCACAGAACTATGTGCCCATTGCCGGCTACCATATTGATGACGTCAAACCATTGCCTGAGGTAGAATAAATCGGAGTACTAATTCATTGTTAACTAGTGATGGCCATTCGGTCGAAATTGGAATTTTTTTTTTAATAAAAAACTATGCACTTTTCTTTATATTATTTAACTCTGTCATGTACATCCGTTTGTATAATTAATTTAAAAATATTGATCTGATCTTTCGTTTTTACAGTTTTTTCTTAAAATTGTTTTCAGGATTTGAAACAAATAATGGATAACGCGAAGAATGGAGTTATCTACTTCAGCTTGGGATCCAATTTGAAGAGTAAGGATTTACCCGTTAATATAAAAAGGAATTTGTTAAAAATGTTTGGTGAATTGAAACAGACGGTTATATGGAAATTCGAAGAGGCATTGCCCGACTTACCAAATAATGTACACATATTGCAATGGGCCCCACAAACGAGTATCTTGGGTAAGTGTCAAAATATCGAAGTTGTTATAAAGAGGAAAGATTTGTATTTTATATGCATTGAAATAACTCGAAAACTATTGGGCGGATTTCAAAAAATCTTTTACCGTTAGAAAGCTACTGGATCCCCGAGCAACATAGGTTATATTTTTAATACCTCGCAGGCGAAGTCGCGAGCAACAGCTAGTTCTATCTAAAACGCTTCATAGAAATCAGACAATCAGACTAAATTATTAACACATTTTAAAGGTATTTAAATGCCTCAAAAAAGTTTATACAGGTAATTTAGTTTCATACTTCTTACATTGCCTTTGGACAAATAAATATTTTCATTGATTTCCAGCTCATCCTAACTGCGTACTTTTTATTACTCACGGAGGTCTACTGTCAACTACTGAGGCAGTACATTTCGAAGTACCGTCTATCGGTATACCTGTGTTTTTTGATCAAAACTTCAACGTGGACCAAGCTGTGAGACGAGGAATTAGTTTAAAAGTGATGTTAACGGAGAATTGTCATATAGATCTGAAGAATGCGATAGAAGAAATGCTTGAAAATCCCAAGTAAGTCATGATTGACGGCTAAATGTTCAAACGCCACTAAAATTAACGTCGCTTCAAATCTAAATGGTGAAAAAATTAAACGAGATCGCCGTAGAATTTAGAGTTTAAGCGTGGACTTTACATGTAAGACTCTTAAATATTTGAGCGCCGTTTGAACATTGGGTCGAAGTTTTATAGAGATGTTCGAAATGGTAAACAATGATTTCTTTGTCCGAAAAATGTGTTGATTGAAGTCCAATTTAATAGCTTAAATACTTATTTCTTAATATTTTATTTTAATATTAAGTCATATATTTTGTTAATTATTTTAACATAACTGAGATGTATTATTTACCGGCTTATATACTATTTGAAAGATTCGATTTAGTAAATAAAAAAAATCTATTTCAGTAATCTAGTCCCTTTTTTTGAACTCATAGAAGTTTTTTTTAACAGGTACCGTCAGAAAATGAAAGAATTGTCATTCGTTTATCACCACCGTCCCGTACCACCTGGTAAGCTATTGGTACACTGGGTGGAGCACGTGGTACGTACCAACGGCGCGCCTCACTACCGATCCGTAGCACTGCTAGTGCCTTGGTACCAGAAAATGTATTTAGATCTACTAGTGTTGGTTATTGTTGTGTTATTTGGTACGATTTATGTGATAAAAGGGTGTTGTACTAGTAGAAAAATTGAAAAGAAAAAAGTATTATAAGAAGAAATGGGAATTTTATACTGTTTTTTTTTTGTAATGATGTTTTTATATCTTGTTTTTGTTGATAAATAAATTCGTTACAAACGTCTATTATGTTTCTTTTTTCCATTTTAGGTATTTATTTAGATATCTTCTTAATCAAAAACATAGTACCATATTTAATACAAAAAAAAATCACCAAGCCCCACTTTGGGTCGTTGCGCTAGTGGAGTAAGTAAGTAAGAATAGTACAGATTATGAACTCTGCTCTTGAAGTCAAAAGACCCATAAAAAATAGATACTTATGTAACAAAATTGTACAACTCTTTATCTTTACAAGTTATAAACATTAAAGATACGTCGCGATTATTTTGATATCAAATAATATTGCTACAAATATATTTTTTTATTAATCAAAATGGTTTTAAAACAAATGCTTGTTATAAATGCGTTCATACTTTTCTGTTCTATATTTTTTTATGTAGAAGGATACAAAGTTTTAGTCGTGTTCCCTATCCCGGCGGGTAGTCATAGAAATCTAGGAGATGGATATGTTAGAAATTTACTGAAAGCTGGACATGAGGTATGTATTTTGTTTTACTAGTTTTAGTGTAAATTGTAATTGTCTATGGCTTAGAATTTCAATTGGAATGTGATGCCACCTTTATGGCTGGCAATCCTCTACCGTGATTTTCGCGAAACTTCTTGCCTCGCACAGCCGCACTGTGAAAAGGTCTGTCCTCGGCGGTATTTCCTAACCGCTACGACTTTGGGACCTTCAAGAAGCGAGCGTATTACCTCCTAAAAGGCCGGCAACGCATCTGTGGTTCCTCTGGTATTGCAGATGTCCATTGGCTGTTCCAGATGCTCGTTTGCCCCACTTTTATTATAAAAAAATATATACGCTGTTACATTTTTTTAATTATTTTATTTAATACTGTACACTGTACAGGTGACATACATATCACCGTTCCCGTACGAAAAAACTGATCCAAATCTTCGATTGATCACCACTGGAGATACTGTTAATGCCATTAGTGGTATGTATTTTTACTTTTTTAAGGCCTTTTCGGACAGCATTCTGTAAGCATCAGACAGATAGCTACCGAGTTTTTGTAGCGAGGACTGCAAACAGTCCTTACGTGACGTCATCTGCGACCGACCGCTCGAATCAGTCCGCTAATTAGTTAATTATATATTCTTCAGTATTGTAAGGCATTGAGGTTGGTTCTACTCAATGTTACCATTCCAGGACCGTCATTGAATATAACAGCGCTGATGCTGCACGAGGTCGAAATGGATCAAGACCGTCACTTCCAACTATCTATTAATATAACAAAGAATACCTTAAAGAACAAAGCAGTGCAGAGATTACTCAACGACCCTTCAGAGAAGTTCGATGTTGTTGTCGCGGAGTGGATGTTCAATGATGTTTACTGCGGGTACTTATAAATTTGAAACTACCCATATTTTCAACTTGTCATGGACATCCCGAGCGAGAAGGGAAAGGGAATTACATTATTGCCATCTCTTTCATTCTCCAAATTACATTTTGTAGACTTTTTTCGATCGTGGATACTTGTTACAAGTCAATTTTATAGGTTTGCAGGAGTATTTGATTGTCCATACATTTGGTCGTTCCCTTACGAGACAAATTCAATCAGTCTTGGTTTACTTGGAGAGTTCTCTAATCCGGCATATACAGCTAATATTGAAACCGGTGATGTGCCACCGTTCGGTTTCTGGCAACGGATTTATTCGTTATGGTTCCGTATATCGAGCAGATTTCAACATTTATTGTAAGTAATGTAACTAATTGTAATTTTTTCGAATTATTAAACCTATAATATTGTATTATTGCGATACAATGTTGTCTTAATTATTATAGATTTTATGAAAATATAGAAAAGGAAGTTTACGAGGAAATTTTTAGTCCAATCTTAAAGAAACGAGGCAAGAATCTGTCTCCTTATGACGAATTGAGGTATAACGCGTCTTTAGTTCTTGGTAATACACATCCATCTATCGGCCAAGCATTATCACTACCCGATAACTATATCCCCATAGGTGGATATCATATAGATGTGAAACCACTACCTCAGGTATGTATAGCAAGGTTCAAATAAGAAAGTGTTTGAAGACATTATTATGACGTCACGGCTCTCAAATTTTGAAGAGTTTTATTTAAAAACCATTATTTTTTTAGGATTTGAAGAATATTCTAGATAATGCAAAGCATGGTGTGATATATTTTAGTTTAGGTTCGAATTTAAAGAGTAAAGATTTTCCTAAAAAGATGTTGAAAGGTTTACTCAATTTATTTGGTGAATTGCAACAGACAGTTATATGGAAGTTTGAAGAAACATTACCAAATAAACCTGAGAACGTGCATATTTTGAAATGGGCGCCGCAACAAAGTATTCTTGGTAACTTAATCTTTACACTTACATTATTTTTGAATGTTATTTATGACATATTTCCAAAAGTGAAATAATTAGGCAAATGCGTTAGTAATGGTAAGATCAATTGAGCTAGGAGATTTGCAAGTGGAAAACCTCATTTTGTTTTGCACTATCATACAATCTCTTTCCTGACACATAAACATATTCCTATAGATGGCGCTAGTAGTATTTTAGGATCATATTGTAACAACACTATTTTTTCAGCATTTTAGTAAATATCTTATTTACACGAACAACGATAACAATTCATTGATAAAGATGTCAATCAATCTTAGTTCAGCTTTAATTCTTTTTCAGCTCATCCAAACTGCATATTATTCATAACACACGGTGGCATGTTATCAGTAACCGAAGCGGTACACTTTTCGGTACCATTTATTGGTCTTCCGGTATTTTATGACCAGAACTTTAATATCGCTAAATCTGTTCAACGAGGTATCGCTATAAAGGTTGCATTGAGTATGAATTTAGCTGAGGATTTAAGAGAAGCGGTTCAAGAAATGCTGAATAATAATAAGTAAGTTCCATAAAGACCGAAACTTCGGATCTTTATTTTTGTAAAATATAGAGGGAGATGGTTTTTCGTTTAAAATAGCTATTAACTAATAACTTTAGAAGAGTTTTTGAACCAAAATGAAAATCTAGAAGCGTAAACAACTTCAAAATTAAATGATTCGGCTTCATATTACATACAAGACATAATAAATGACTTTTTAATTGTAATTAATATTTTATAGATATAAGGAAGCAATGAAAGAGTCATCGTTCACGTACCACAATAGAATGATAGCACCTGGTGATGAATTGGTACATTGGGTGGAGTACGTGGTACGTACCAATGGCGCACCTCACTATCGCTCCACCGCACTTCTGTTGCCCTGGTACCAGAAAATATATCTAGACTTTGTAGGATTGGTTATTGGATGTGTCTGTCTGTTTGTTTTTGTCATAAAGTCGTTTTGTATAAAATATAAACTACAGAAAATTAAGGTATTGTAAAAATATCGTTTTTTTCTTATAAAGTGTATAAAAATTAAATAAAAAACAAAATTTTAATTGGCAGTCTTTATTTTAACGTCGTTAGCATCAAAAACAACATAGAGTATAAAACTTTAAATTAAACAATAAAATATATTTTAGGAATGAATTTTCATATTTTAAAAATATAAAATATAGCTAAACAGATCACAAGAATATAAATACATACAATTACAAAAACATAGAAATCGGTGAGTTAAGAAGCCTCTAAAATATATGAGTAATTTTTTTCACTTAAGGCCCCGCGTACACGACGTTATGTATATCAGTTTTTGTACTAAGGGCCTTACCTCTCTGAAAAGATTTTTCTATACCGTACGGCTTCATTAGACTTTTTTTTTTTTAAGAATTTTGCTTCAAGCCATAGGGTTAGAGACGCGTAAATACTTTATTTTTTCATATTGTAAATATAATTTTATGTTGTTTCTTTATATTACAGAAACGCATATTCGTTTATTTTGGGAGTCACATTATAACTATAAAATAATTTTCAGAGAGGTAATGTTCAAAATAAACATACAAAACAAACTCTAATATATTCCTCATAAGGCACATTATCATATCACTTATCCGGCAATTTCAAAAACTCATTCATTATACACATTTGCAACAAATATTATATCATTATTATATAGATAAATTAATTGTACTTTATTAAAGAAAATCATCTTCATACATTTGTGAAATAAAAAAATATATATTTTGTCCGTAATAATCCAAAAAGAATATGTAATCTACATCTAAGGCCCTTCGTATACAATGCTTCGAAAATCTACAAATAGCCTTGTATACAAAAGGCCAATATAAGCATATAAAATTACATAGACTCAACATGAGTCAATATTTATGTTGAAATTCCAACATACTTAAAATAATATAAAACTTTATCATATTTAAAATATATACTTTTTATAAAGCACTTGGGAATGATAGCAAATATTGGAATTATAAAAAAAAACTATTATTTACATGGCACTTGTAGTTTGTTCTTGTTTATATTAAATTATAATAGAAAAAGACCTTTCAGTACAAGGCAACGTAAATCTGATATTTTAGTCTCTACACCTATGGCTTCATTAGACCGAGTTCGCGATAAAAACTTGAAAATTGCTTCTGCGTGACATCGGTCTAATGAAGCCGTAGGTTAAGCGGCATACAATTTTCAGTGACTTGTATACGAACTATGAAATTGTATTGCATTCCTAAGAGACTAAAATAGGATATTTTCGTCGCCTTGAGCACGAAGGGCCTAACACTGCGGTGACATCACTGTAGTGGAATTCTACTTTTATATTTATAATATATTCTTAGTTACGATGGCACTGGACGAACTAAAATTAATATTTCTAACCTAAAAGTACCTATTTTACAATACTTATGACGTCATAGTACAAAAATAATTCATTTCAATCAACGCAAGCCGACTAGATGTTCACTATTTTCTTAAACTTCAATACCGAAATAGGTTTGCTATAATAATTTTAATCGATCTTAACAATAACAATATAAAACAATCGTCAATCAATTTCATTAGTAAAAAAATTTTGACAGCTGTCAGATTGACATGTGTCATACATTAGTTGTTTTGTAATTCACTCGGTTTAATGAACCAACGTTTTAAACCACAATAAAGTCAAAGTCCAAATTAAGACCACAATAAAGTCTGAATTCATTGAAGTCTGAAGTCAAAATTCCCGAATATTGATCCGATTTAATCGAACCCGTTAAACCTTTGCATTTTATCATTTCAACGACACAAAAAGTTATTGCTATTATTCCAAGCATGTTTCTGCCCACTAAAAAGGTTAAAACCTTTTGACTAGTTCAATAGAACTTATCTTCTTCAATATCAAGGTTGTTCTTAGGCTGGTTGGAATGTCGACGTAAGGTACCAGAGTCGTATTCATTGGCGATGGCTTTCGGATACAATTTGGGTGTCGCGAGCCCTGTGTTGTGATTGTTGGCGGGTATGTTGTTGCTCTTTGAGAGGAGCACGCTCGGGCCTCCAATACCAGAGAACGATGGTTGGCGTTTAGCTTTGCGCGGCTGTGGAAAGGTTATGTGCTATAGGAATTTTATATGGTCTTAGATAGGTTGGAATAAATAAAATACTATACTAATAATGCTAGATTTAATCATAATTTAGGCTGTCCAATTATTATAAAAAAACGTGTTTTTTGTCTTAAATTATATTTAAAATAATCCTCAATGAAAATTATAACAACACTATTTTCCGTTTTTTTTTGGTACTTAATTGTTTTGTCATAACTGGCAATCCTAAATTCATGTATGAGGTAGGCTAAAGGACACCGATATCTAGCCTTAATAAATTAAAAAAAATGATATACTCACGACGTCCTTAAGCGGTACAGTGACGTAGCTGTTCTGCTTGGCGGTGATGTAGTGCGGGCTGGAGGGCACGCGCCCGCGCGCCGCGCCCCCTCGCCGCGTCCAGAATATCACCCCCGCCAGGCACACTAGGCAACCTGAGGATAAATATTTACGTTTTACTATTGGAGAAAATACGACTTTTTTATTAATATACAAAAAAATATATAGTAAAAAAATAGCATAATAAAAGTAGTAATAAATTTGAGAAATAAATAATTCTAAAATTGAAAATAAAAATATTTACAAACTAGCTGTTGTGCGCGATTTCATCCGCGTGGAATTAAATAATATAGCCTATGTTACTCGGGGATAATATAGCTTTCTAATGGTGAAAGTATTTTTGAAATCGGCCCAGTAGTTCTTGAATTATTTCAATACAAACAAAAATACAAAGTTTCTCTCTTTATAATATTGGTATAGATAAAGTTGTAAGAATAATTTAATTCAGAAATATATGCAAGTCAAGCGCCAATAGCCTAATGGTTCGGGATGAGGACTGCCGATCTCGGGGTCGTGAGTTCGAATCCTGACATTCGACTATTGTCGTGAACCATGACCTAACACAAGCATTTTCAAGCTTACTTTGAATGATTTAAGGAAATACAAGTAGATTCACACTTAATATTTTAATTAACCCTTAAATGCATGATTTTTGTTTTATGTTTAAAAATATATATTTGTGTAATAGATATGTATTACTGTCTAGGAAATGTCTGTATTACTGTTTAGTATGTTGTTTAAAAACAACATTATGCATTTAAGGGTTAAAAAAAATCTTATTCAAAGTTCTATAAAACATAGAGATAGTTTTTTGTTCACTCCGCAATGATAAAGGCGTGAAAGTGTTTTTTTTATTCACTGTTAAGAGGTTTACTTTAAAACTAGTAATAGAAAACTTAAAAAAAAGCGTATTTATTACGATTTTAGTTATTAAAAAAAATGTGGTCAAGTAGTGCCTTAACCAATTTATGTGTTCCATCCTTGTCAAGGGGAGTGCTAACCGTCTCTCCTTTCAATAGACACGACAAACGTATGACTCAATTTGGTTTTATACTAACCACAAGAAAAACTTTGATAGCGTGATTCAGAAGTTTTAGGTAAAAAATTTTTTAGATACGAAATGTGTTATACTTTTGTTACTTAAGTAATTTTTAAGTCGATTTATGTTGTTTTGTAGATAAAATTAAATTAATTTTTATATTTAGATTTTTTCTTGAAGTTTAAGTTTTACAGCGCCCTCTACTAGCTACAATTTTGATAAAATGTATTTTTTATAACGCCATCTGTTTTCCGTGTTATTAAATAATGTTAAGTTGCTATGCAATGAAAAGGGAAAATATAAAACGACCACCAAAAAAAATAAAC
>QDHC01002140.1:258685-283381 GCA_013186455.1 Papilio dardanus tibullus
TTTACATAGGGCTTTCTGTTAACATGTTTAAGTGCACTGAGAAATGATTTTACGAAATTCAACCCCTAAGGGTCTGAATTGGAGGTCCAAAGTTTGTATAGAGCAACGTGATACCTTAGTCAGAATGGCATGAAAATTGGAATAAGAGTGCTTTAGCATGAATAAAAAAGTTTGTCATTGAAGAATTTTACAAAATTTTATTTTAGGGGGCAAAAAAGGAGGGTCAACGTTCGAATTTCAAAATATTTGTCACATCGCAGGTACGAGTCCTGTAGACTTGACATTTTACATAGGGGTTTTTTTACTAGGTAGGAGTGCACTAAGAAAGAATGTTAACAAATTCAACCACTAAGGGTCCGAAATGAGTATCCAAAGTTGGTATACAGCAACGCGAAAAAAACTTTGTAAGAATCCCCCGAAAATTGTAATGAATTGTCCTTAACACGCATAAAAAACTTTGTAATTATAAATTTCTTCTTTAGGAGAAAAAGTGGGGTCAAAAAGCGAATCTAAATATATTTTCACGGCGTAGATACGAGTCCTAGAGTATGGAAATTTTGCATATGGGTTTGTATTACTTACTTCTTCAAAATTTATTTTATAAAGGTTTCACGCGGACGAAGTCGCGGGCGCCCGCTAGTAAGATATAAAACTTTGTTTTAAATTTCTAAACTTCAAGCGGACGAAGTCGCTGGCGACCGCTAGTCCATATATAAAACACAAATCCGCACAAAAACATTACCCATGTAATGTAATGTAGTGTAGTCCGACCCATGATGGGCTCCATTTTCCGCAACTTCACGACTAGCGCGTATTTTCCTTGACTTCATACATATCTTTGAATTTCTTCTCCGATATGTACAGACATCACGATGTTTTCCTTCACCGTAAGAGAGTCGGGTAAATATGTACATATGAAAATCGAAAAACACATTGTGTAATGATTTTTGTGTCATATAATTAAGCTAAGATAATTTGGTTACTAACCTTGCACCAACGATGACCTGATCCCTCGCCACATCGAAGAGCAGCTGAGAGAACGCCCTCGCCTCCTTATCTTCAAACATATCGCTGTCCGTCGCCAGCAGGTCTGACAAATAAAATTATCAATAAACATAAAGAAATATACTGATAAGTTATGTCGAAAATTCCTTTACGTTAATACCATTTCGCATTCAGTTATGTAATATTTTATTATATCTCTTTGACATTTTTATCAATTTTTAGGTACTTTTATGTTATTTGATAGCTAAATATAGGTTTATTTAGTAAGTGAAATACAGTTGAACCAGGACAAACGAGAGTCCAATGACCACGATATTTGAACCACTTATAGAGGTTTCTCTCTAATCCGACTTTCTCGCTTATAGAGGTTTCTTGCTTATTCAGGTTTGACTGTATACCTTTATAAATCTAACTTTGTTTCGCCCAAATTTTAAGGTCGTAACTTTCTACAGCCATTCTCATAATATTCTAGCCTAATTTAGACAACATTTTAATGAAAAATATACATACTGAAGGTGCTTAAATGTTCTATATAAAGTCGATTTATTGGTTCAATATTAAAGTAATAATATTTCTTTAAACTAAAGAGATAATCTAAGTCATAACATTTGCGGAAATGGTAATAATTTTATATCTGATATCATATTTGCGTGCGCAATTAGTCGGACACTATTATCTTAGTCTTAGAACAACAACCTAAATTATCTACTATTAAAGCCTTGTTCGCACCAGGATAGTATTTTAGTCAAGTAGCAAGTAGCATTTATGCGAACAAAGGATTGACTACTGTTCGGACTCGTTTAAGCCTAAAACTACGCACTAGGGTAGTAATTTAGTAACTAAGCGTGTCCGAACAGCAACATTTTAATAGAATAGATTAGTAAATCCTTTGTTCGGATACTTGCTACTTGCTACTCGACTAAAATACTATCCTAGTGCGTACAAGGCTTTAGAACAACCTAAATTATCTACTATTAAGAGCGTGTCCGACTATAGCAACCGCTATCTCGGTGACGCACGTAAAAGTCAATTTAATTTCATACGCTAAGCATATTGACTGAGCCACGCCGTCGGTGTTGGTTTTTTTAATTAAACTCGCTTGTCTTATGTTTTTTACAAATAAAACCGCGTGCAAACGCATTAAAGCTAATGTTATGCGACAGCGACGCCTGTCCGCTTTATTCCGAAACGAGAATCAGCGTTATTACTGTTGTACTTTCTACGGTACTGGTATATTCATAAAATTTACTCCAAAATACGGAACATCCTTGTTCCTGGTACTTCTTATGATACATAATTCGGTCCAATGAGACCCCTGGTCTCTCTTAATTAGTTCCCAGTATCGTATAATCAACGACTTATTGGGCCCTCGTTTATTTCAGTACTTTATACATTTTTTTTTCGGAATAAGGTGGTGTGTGTATATATTTGTACGTGCGACTTTATGGTCATTTATCATCATTGAAACGGCCGAGAACTTTTTAATGGCCGTCTGTGACATCAATTTGAACTTTTTAATGCTTAAATGCGCGAATTCTTGCTATGATTTTGTATAGACGAAGAGTAATAACAACCACGTTATTGCGGCAAAGACTAACTGTCACACTATAGTCACTAAAGCCTTGTTCGCACCAGGATAGTATTTTAGTCGAGTAGCAAGTAGCATTTACACGAATAAAGGATTTACTACTGTTCGGACTCGTTTAAACCCAAATCTACGCACTAGGGCAGTAATTTTAGTAGAATAGATTAGTAAATCCTTTGTTCGGATACTTGCTACTCGACTAAAATACTATCCTAGTGTGTACAAGGCTTCAGAAGCCTCTTAGAACAGATTTAGTGTGAGTTATTTACAGTAAGGTTTTACTAAGGTAATTAAAGTCTCCGAATGCGATATTAAAAGTCCGTTTATAGTAATTGTTTTAATGTGTACAAACAGTCACCTTGGAGTCGAGTTTCCTAGTAATTACTTTAACTTAATGCGTCTATAGATATGTTAGATTGACTTCTGATAATTTTATTGTCAACTAAGATTTATGTTTGTGACTGTACGTGATTAGGTTACAGTCGCTTCATGTTCGAGTTACTATTTATTTATTAACATTTGAAATATCGGTACAGGTTTGAAGACAAGGTAAAGACTTACTTATGTTTAGTTTAAGGCCAAGTAAAAAATATATCTGTCACTTTTAAAAGCAAGAAATCCGGTAAATTATTCAACGTTAAAACATAAGATTTATCAAGATTTTAGGGAAAAAAATGTTTTACAAATGCTTTTTGTTAAAATGTATGTTTTTTTTAAATAATTTGTTTGTAATATCGTAGTTAATGTACCGGAACACTTATAGAAACGATAATTTCAATAAGCAATTGTTATTTTTGGCGTTCGGCCTCCGATCGTAATTGACGTGACGACCCCAATGATGAAATCTTTAACTAAACACTGGTCAATGTCGGACAAGGATAAATTGAAAGTTTTAACAATAATAAGAAATATACATAATATAGGAAAACATCGTGATGTCTGCACATATCGTCGAAGAAATTCAGAGATTTTTTATTTTTTTTTTATAGGAGAAGGGGGCAAACGGGCAGCGGATCAACTATATTAATTGGTCCGACGCCCACGGACATCTGCAATGCCAGAGGAACCACAAATGTGTTGCCGGCCTTTGAGGGAGGAGTACGCTCTTTTCTTGAAGGCCCCTAAGTCGTAAACGTTTGGAAATACCGCTGAGGACAGAGTGTTCCACAACGCGACTGTGCGAGGTAAAAAATTGCGCGAAAACCTCGTCGTTGTAGAGATATGTGTGAAGTCACGCAAAATACGCGCTAGTCGTGGAGTGGAGTGGAGACCATCACGGGTACATCTAAATCAACATAAAACAGTCGAATTTAAACTCAAAATAGCGAAGCGACCGCTGCCCATAGTCATCACATACGTGAAATGACGCACACAGAGAGGATATTTCCACTTCCTGTGCATCCCTTCCCCCGAGCAATACATTTCTTCCCATCATCTCCTTAATCTACGGGCTCATTAGACCGATGTCACGCAAAAGACGGCCTTATGCCGAAGCAAAATTCTTCATGTTTTCTAGGGTTATAAAAAAAAAGCTCTAATGTTTTGAAGTATATTTCTTAACTTTGTACGCCTTTGGTGTTTTGCCTATTAAAAACTTTTTGAGCTTTTCGTCCAAACAATAGGACATGTCTTGATATATTGAAGCAGAGTAAAGTATAGTAATTTGTAGACTATAAAATGAAAGACGGTCTCACCTTGACGGTGTATTATCCTGAAATCGTCTTCTGGCAGTTCACCCTTGCTGAGAGCGCTGAGGAATATCAGTGTCGCCACTTTGTATATAAACATCTTGGCAGTTATATCTGTAAAGAAAAACATATTTAAATCAATCAATATTAATACATAGTCAAAAAAACACTATCACTACATATTCATATCACATCATACATCATATACTAATCATTATCACTACATAGACATATCACATCATACAGTAATCATTATCGAACGTCTGAACGGATCTCGACTTTTTTTTATATTATAAAGTGATAACAGCGGCCACCTGGATTCGCTGAAATAGCTAAGCGACCGCTGCCCATAGAAGCAGTGAGACGCACAGAAAGAGGATAATTCTTCTTCCTATGCGTCCCCTGCCTCGCCAAATCCATTTCCCCATCCCATCATTTCCTTATAAGAAAAGGATAGGAAGGGAAAGTGGACTATAATTAGTCCTCCGGCATCACACGCATCAGACGAAACACGGAATCGCTTCCATTTTACACCTGTCTTCTGTGTGGTCGTGGTATGTCAGCGGGCGAGCCGGACACTTCGTGCGAAGATGTTAAAGCGGGCTCTACCACTATAAAGCACAGATGTAGAACACAGTCTGGAAGGACACATAGGTTTTTTTTTTATAGGAGAAGGGGGCAAACGAGCAGCGGATCAACTAAATTAATTGGTCCGACGCCCACGGACACCTGCAATGCCAGAGGAACCACAAATGTGTTGCCGGCCTTTGAGGGAATAGTACGCTCTTTTCTTGAAGGCCCCTAAGTCGTTGTAGATGTTTTTTTAAATTCCACGCGGACGGAGTCGCGGGCGTCTGATAGTATCACCTTGGGCTCTGATCCCACGTAGTGTGGGACAAAGACATAAAGATAATCTTTAAATTCTAATGCTGAAGATAAAGATAGCTATATCGTAAGCAATTATAGTAATATTTTAAAAGATGGGTTACGTAGAATAACTTTCTACATAAAGTCATTAAAGCCTTGTTAGCACCAGGATAGTATTTTAGTCGAGTAGCAAGTAGCATTTATCTGAACAACAAATTTACTACTGTTCGGACTCGTTTAAGCCTACGCACTAGGATAGTAATTTAATTTAACTAATCTCGTCCGAACAGACACATTTTAGTAGAGTAGATTACTAAATCATTTGTTCGGATACTTGCTACTTTCTACTCGACTAAAATACTATCCTGGTGCTTTAAAGGCTTTAAAGATAGTGTGAACGAACCTTTATAAAATATGTTCCTTTTAAATGGATGCTCGTTTGTTTGGTATTTGATATCCTTGACACTTAATAACTTATTCATTATGACCTTTGTAACTTGGAACATAAGATCGAAGATAACTGCATATTATATGCATTTGTCCAGTCAAACCTGGATAAGCGAGAAACAACTAAGCGAGAGTCATACTCTGGTCAAGACGAGCTACCTCCATAAGCGAGAAATTCGAATTAGAACAAAACCTCTATAAGCAAGACAAATATCGCGATCCATCGCACTCTCGGTTATCCAGTCTCGACTGGACATCTATTACTAATATTATAAAGAGGAAAACATTGTATTTTTGTGTGTATTGAAATATCTCAAGAACTAGTTAGACGATTTAAAAAAAAAAATCACCATTAGAAAGCTATATTATTCCCGAATGAAGTCGCGAAAGACATCTATTTCTAAATATATGTATAAACAAGTTATAAATATATTTAGTTTTTACAAGACAAATTAATTAACATCGGTCTAACTGCCAGACTGAAAATTGTTAATTTTCCAATCTTTGATATCCGGGATCAAATATTTTTAAGTATTAAAAAACACTTTATAGGTTTTTATGATAATAATTTAAGTTATTCGTCTAAAACTTTCTATTTTTCTAATTTATAAAATCAATTTATTTTATATATTTTATTATTATCGTGGGAATTTCCTTTCCATTTGGAGACCTACTAAATAGCGTAGACATTTTATTTTTTAATGATATTCATATTAGAATAATTTAGTATAGGTTTGTATAGACAGACGGGTCTACGCAAAACAGGTTTCTAATTAAATCCTTCATATGAATTTCGCGCACTAGGATAGTATTATAGTTGAGTAGCAAGTAATTTAGTTACTAAACGTGTCCGAACATCAATATTTTAGTAAAGAAGATAATTAAATCCTTTGTTCGGATACTTGCTACTCGACTAAATGCTATCCTGGTGCGAAAAAGGTTTTAGAAACATATATGATAGCTATCATGTCATTGAACTTATACACAGCCGGATTTATTTTGTTAAAATATTGTTTGCTCCAACAGGTTTCAAATATTGATAAATAAAACCGATAGATGGCACTGTTAAAGGAATTTAGTATAACAGAAAAAAATCGAATGTTTCACCAAATCAAGGTAAGCTAAGCTTCTTAGAACATATAGTTCTGCTAGTAAACAGTATAACAACAAATCTATGAATTTAAAACACTAGTAAACTAAGATCAATACATTTGCTACAATCAGGAGGGGTCAAATGGTGTTTGTACATCCACTCGTCTTAGTAATTGCTGTACTAAATTATTTCGACCCACTTTCAAACTCCAATGGATGTTACACTGCATGTTAAACGCTTTTCGTTAACAAAAACATACCAAGTAGTCAGTTATTTTTTTTTATTTAAGCTAATTTACAAAATCTTGAAAAATACGCTGAGCTAGCTCCTTTTGAATTTCGTTTGTGGTTTTTTGTATGTGTGGCAATAACTGTACAGTCAAACCTGGATAAGGGAGAAACCTCTATAAGCGAGATTAATTCTCTGGTCCCAGCGGACAACAAGCGAGACAAATATCGCGGTCCCATGGAGTTTCGCTTCTCCAGGAACGACAGTATTTTCTTTCCTCCTAAAATAAATTATGTAATTGAAAAAAAATCCCTCATGTCTTCTGAGAGCACCACGTAAATTGATAATAGATATAGACTTTTTCACGTTTTATAGAATTAGAAAACTAACTGTTACAACACGACAACTACAATTATAGAAGGTAAAATAGAAGGAGAGAGAAAGAGAGGAACACGGAGGACAACTTAAATCAGATCAAAACAAAAGTGGACGTCGTGTCAGAAGGTCAAGATTTTTGCACAGGACAGAGTGTTGGATGCACTCTACGAGTATCAACAAGGACCAAGAACGTTTAATAAAAAATAGAAAACTAAATAATGTTTTTCAATAACTATTTTAAAAAATACAAAGCGAAGCTTCATTGGAGCTAATACTTGTAACTAAATTGAATATATGTGTATATTTGGTAATTAAGATTAGTATAATAAATTATATTAAATACGCTTCCGTGTTCTGTTGCAGGCGAACTCACTCAAGTGGATTGTTGATAAGTATCTTTCTAATTCAGAAGTTATAGATGCACTCGAAAATATTTTCTAATATCGTTAGAAACTCTTTTCATAGATAAATTGATAACTATTATAATTTAATCGATTTTAATTGTATTAGAAAAAAACATAAAATCAACTTAGTTACATATTTTACAAATGCCAATGCTGGGATTTTTTTTACATTATAAAGTGCCAAATGAGCAAGCGGCCAATCGGATTCGCTGAAATAGCGAAGCGACCGCTGCTCGTAGACATCTGCAATTGCAGATGCGTTGCCTATCCTTAATCTACGGAGGAGAAGATGATCAGCGAGAGGATAATTCCTCTTCCTATACGTCCCCTTCCCATCATTTCCTTATAAGAAAAGGATAGGATGGATGGATATTTGTACTATGTAAATGTATCAAGATGAAATTCGGAACCACTAATTAATTTTTGAACCCACGCGAGCAAAGTCAAGGTCGACAAATAGTAAAACCATAAGCAACTTCAACTCATTTGAAATTAAAAAGTAATAACCAATTTTAAACAAATGATAAATATAAACACAGTTACCATGTTTTAAACTAGTTGTTGTTCGCGACTTCTTCTGCGCGGAATTAAAAAATATAGTGTTACTCGGGGATAGTGTAGCTGTCTAATGTGAAAGATTTTTTTAAATCTGCCCATCAGTTCTTGAGTTATTTCAATAAATACAAAAATACAAAGTTTCTCTCTTTCTATTATTAGTATAGATTAAGTAACTTCGACTCAGTTTCGTGTTATATTTGACCTTAGGGTCGTTGTCTATCCTTCGCGTGGGCAGACTGGGACCCTAACGACCCGTTGTTTCCAATTCCCATGCAGTAACAGGATTAACATTGTTTGACCTCAAGCAGGTAACACAGATCTGACCTCTATGTCAATCACACCGCCGTGTTTTCATTGAATTTAACTTGGGAAGTTTAATATTATCACGGTTTTGACCTGAAAGGGTAAGTAGTTGCGGTATTTCAATTTGCACAGTCCTTATATGCTTTGTTATTTACAATCTGATTGATTTAATATTATTTTCCTCAATCAGTACCTATCAGAAGTTCGTATCATGCACACCAATCTTTTAAAGATAAAAATGTAGGAACTTAAGTTAATATTACAAAGAGGAAAGTTTTGTATTTTTATGTATGTATTGAAAAGTAAAAACTTACTATACCGATTTTAAAAATTCTTTCACCATTAGAAAGCTACATTATCACTGAGTAACATAGGCTTGAATTACCTTTGTTTTTAAATTCCGCGCAAGGAAATGCTAGTTATAAATAACTAGCTGTTGTTCGCGACTTCGTTGGCGTGGAATTAAAAAATATAGCCTATGTTACTCGGGCATAATGTAGCTTTCTAATGGTGAAAGAATTTTTGAAATCGGCCCAGTAGATCTTGAGTTATTTCGATACATACAAAAAATACAAAATTTCTCTCTTTATAATATTCGTACAGATTTGTATTATTTAATATCGCTAAATATACTTGTTGTTTTTAAATATATGTTGCAGTATTAGAAATACTACGTAATTGTGTGGATTAAACGATTTATTTAAAGTTATTTATATATGATAACATATCAGGTCGATTGACCTGGTTTGATAAGTTTACACAGCGGTAGTAAGACTCAACTGATTACCCGATATCTGATATCAGTCCAGTAATTACGAACACTTGAAAACGTAAGGAATAAGTAAATATTATTCGATAAACTCTTGTTAAAGTTCACTGACAGCGTTATTAAGTTCATTAAAAATACGTTTAATATCTATATGGAAGTTTAACACTAGTAATTCAAAGTGTGGTGGACTCTTGTGGGCTTACCGGGCTCCACAGAAGAGCAGAGATTTTAGTGTATTAGGTATGATCTGGTTGTCTATGGGTGTCTCGAGCATCACGCCATTGACAGTCGTGACAGACGTCATGCCCGGCGAGAGGCGGTGCGCGTGTTGGGTACGATTATATGTTATACGTGGTGTAGTGATGATTGAGACATAATATACCCTTAAGACTGGAAGGTTACAGGAGTATAAACCTATTCGCAATTTAAAGAAGAATTACTTATAATAAAAAGAGGCTCTTGAGTAATTTTAAAAAAGAAAAACTTTAAGATTCTTCGCTTTAAACTTTTTATAGATTTTAAGCTCGTGTTTTTAAAAGATCCAAGCTTTAATATAGACGTTTACAAACATGTTGTTTCTCTACAATTTTAAAAAAAATCAATAGATATTTTAACATTGGAACTCCTATAAGTGTATTTACTACAGCGTTACGTGCTTTTAAACATGTAAGCCACAATCGCTTGTAAAATACAGACATAATATAAGTAGCTATTATATTTATAACATGTAAACACAAGAACAATGGGCTCTCTCTCTTGCACGCATAAGAAAGCTACTGTTTCTTGGATAGCTCGAGACGCTACTGTGACAATATTTATTTAAAAGTTTAGGACAGTATCCTTATCCTTACATAGTATAAAACAATAACGCTTTTTTTCTGTTTGTCCCTATATGTGCTTGATTCTTTAAAACTACGCAACGGATTTTGATATGGTTTTTTTTAGATAGAGTGATTCATAAGGAAGGTTTACATGTATATCACTATACAATTTTGCACACTAATGATTTAAAATATGCAGTTGAAAATTAAAGTAAATTAAAGTATTATCAATTGCATATCGAATCTCATATAAATCTTTAAAATTAAGACCTAATTAAGGTAAATAATTTGATTATCACTTTATTAAAACTTCTCGATTATAGATGACTGTAACAAAAAGGTGTCAAGTATCAATGGCGTTGGTGAAATCACAATAACGAGTCTACTATGCCAGGGCTGGTCAAATTAGGGTCGCAAAATATTTGAAAAATATTCAACCAGTGTTAAGTTATTTATCACAGCTGTCATCTTTAACTATGGGTTTTAATTACCGTATGACACGTAAAAAAATATAACTGTCATCTCTGTTTTCAAACATGAGAGACAAAATAATATTATTGTTTAAATAAGTTGTTTTGGAGAAACTACTTAACATAACTATAAAACAAAAAAATATCTTAAAAGAATTACAGCTAATTAGCAGTCTTAACCCTGACATTGTAATTAAATCAGTAGCACTTATTTATTACTTGCCATAACATCAAACATAATCGACGTCAATTATTTTTTTCTAAAGTAGAAATAAATCAGCTTTGGTACAAATAAAGAACTTTTATCCAGTGCTCGTAAACTTAACGCCATACTCGATATCGTTTCTAAAAGCATTCGCGACCCACGGGTTATGCTGCCCTGTATGCTTGTTAAGGCTTTTTGTTTACAGTGTTGGTAACGAGCAAGTATATAAATTGTCACAAACCCAGTTTCCTTTAATATTATATCCGTTTTCATATATTTCATGACGGGAGACAACATTTTAGTTTGTAACGAGAGAAATCGGCAAGACCTTACATATTGAACCCAATATTGATCTATAGATTTCTTTCTTTACTGTATAAGGGAGTAATAAAAGAATAGAAGGGCGCTCTGAATTATAGATTAGATAATTTGATCTCTATTTTAATTAGATTGTGATAAAATACAGTCATACCTGGATTAGCGAGAGTCATTCTATGGTCCCGACGAACAACCTATATTTGCAAGAAACTCGGATTGGAAGGAAACCTCTATAAGCGAGACAAACATCGTGGTACACCTTGGACTCTCGTTTATCCATGTATGACTGTATTCAATTTTAAAATAAACAAACAAATAATAATTTTATCAAATTTTCATACTCAGACTCATTATCTAAGGGTCTACTTTAAAGACCGCTAAGGGAAAACTTAAATGGAGGTTTAGTACAAGAGACACACTAAAATAATGGTCAAGTAGTTTTTAGAAGTCCCCGAAACGGCAGAAACATCCTAATAAGGATTATTAAGTCGTAACTTTTAAGCTTCTGTCCTATCTGTTCTATCCAACAAATAAAATCTAGATATAGTTTATCTGGCTAATTAACCGCCCCCGAAGCCTGCGAACCTTTTATGGAAACTAAGCTAAATAAGGTCAACTGACCATAGCTAGTATCTATTGAAGCTGACACCCACACTGGACCTTACAGTTCAAGGTGAAAAATAATTTAATAAAGCTTTTCTACTACTGCTAAACCTTGTTCGCATAAGGAAAGTATTTTAGTCAAATAGCACGTATCCGAACAAAGGATTTACTAATCTACTCTACTAAAATGTTGCTGTTCGGACACGTTTAGTTACTAAATTACTTGCTACTAGACTGAAATACTATCCAAGTGCGTTCAAGGCATTATTTCAAATATTTGGGCAATGGAATTGCACGGTTAGAAACGTTTCCCTACACACAAAACATAATCCTCAAACAAGGAGCTTTCAATAGTTTGACAACGATAACAAGTCATATACAGTCAAACCTATATAAGCGAGAAACCTCTATAAGGGAGACAAATATCTCGGTCCCATGGACTCTTGCTTATCGAGGTTCGACTGTATTAACGTTTATTTAATTCATGTTGTCCTGTCTACACGAGTCAAAGCTCTTTAATACTAACAAAATTCTGCGTCAGCACAGTATTTTTAAAGCAGCTGAGTTGCGTTGCGACATAGCCGAGCGTCGAGTGTACTTACACTGAAAACCTCTTTAAATTAGCTCAAGGACTAACTTGGGACGCTGCTACAAGGTTCTGTCAGATTCTTATGAAATATTTTTTAACGAACAGTACTCCCATAACGTATAAAGAGGATATAGAACTGACTATAGCGTATACGGTTGATGGACAAAAAATGCCTTAACTACGTCATAGATATGTTGTGTGTGCATCACATTACGGTTTAAACCAATAATATCATGGCAATAAGGCTTTGCCTGGGACGAAAGGTACGCCACAATACTATATGATACGTCACATTTGTTTGGGTCTTATTTCTGGACCCAGACAAACAAAATCGTATACGGAGAAAGGGACCAAAGATCTATGTCACTGTCTTTGTTATATTACGTATATTTTGTATAAATGTGTCTCAGTCGCTGTCAGTATGATAGATGCCATGTCTCATCAGCTTCTTTTAATCTATGTCCCATAGTTCAAATTCTTTCTTTTTTTAATTTATTAAGGCATTGGATAGCGGTGTAATTTAAAATTTCCACTAATAAAGGCCCTTAATATGTTTTTTTTAACAGGAAACAACGGATTTTATACGTAAACTATTCATAGTGCATTAGCATGATTATATTTAAAATTAATTTTAATCGAATAATATTTAAATATGACTATCAGTTTATGTATACTAATTTAATTGCTCGTTTCCTAACGGTTTTTAACTATTACAAATCATAAAATCAAACGTTTAGACTAGAAGTTTTACGACTTAATTATCTACTAACGATGTTAAATACGGCTGCTTAAGTAACATTTACTGACTGATTAATTTAAAACAAAATATTAACTTTTTTAGGTTCAACGCTCGCTAAAAAAGCGTTGAGAAAGAACAAAGGCATTTCTATGTATTTGTTTACAAGGCGGTGCTTATAAATTTTTCACGTAGCATTGGATTTTGAGCGCTGGTTGAACGTTACAAGAGTCATTTTAAATCTTTTAAATCGACGATCGTATGAACGAAGCGATACTAACCCGCACTGGGCCAGCGTGGTTGACTATTGCCTAGTCACCCCTTAGGAGGTAGGCTCCTCGCCCTTCTGTTGGGACGTATAGTGAGCTGGTGATGATGATGCATTAACGAAGGCGTTAAAAAAAACGTCCGTGTGAACACAGATTAAGGTTTACATTCACGAGGGTATGTAAATCTGTGATTTACGCCTAATAGAAGTTCTATAAAAATAGGAGATCTATGTTGCCATGTGTACAAAGGGCCTAACCTTCCAATCTTACTCTAAAGCCTTGTACGCACTAGGACAGTATTTTAGTCGATCAGCAAGTAGCAAAAATCCGAACAAAAGATTTACTAATCTATTCAACTAAAATGTTGCTGTTCGGACACGTTTAGTTACTAAGTTACTGCCCTAGGTAGGTACCCTGCGAAGGTTTAGGCTTTAACGAGTCCGTGTAGTAAATCCTTAGTTCGGATAAATGCTACTTGTTACTCGACTAAAATACTATCCTGGTGCGAACAAGGCTTTATTCCGCGCGGAAGTGGAATAATCAATTAATGTAAAGTTATGTTGTTTATTGATTTAAATGGAACGTTTATCGGAACGAAGTTATTTGCGTTACTTCCGTTTGTGGTGTGTATATCGACCTTCCTTCGTAAGTATGATAAGGAAGCCGAAGAAATGTTCCGAATATTACAAAATTCTGGAAATTCCTGATTAATTACCGGCTAGGATTACACCTTATATGGCATGTTACTTTTAACAAAAATGGACAGAAGTCTAAAGACATAAATCAATCAACTTTGATCTTTTTGAATTTAATATATAGTCAATCCTGGATAAGCGAGAAACCTCTATAAGAGAGAATCATTCTCTGTTCCTGAAGAGCTACCTCCGTATGCGAGAAACTCGGATTAGAGAAAAACCTCTATAAGCAAGATTAATATCGCGGTTGCTTTGGATTCTCGCTTATCCAGTTTCGACAGTATTTGGACCTTTGTACATCTTCACAAAATATTTATTGTATAGCTGTCGCCCGCGACTCCGTCTGCGCGGAACATAGTAAGTAGCCTATGTATTCTTCCATACTGTGTACTACATCTATATTAAATTTCATCAAGACCCGTTAAGCTGTTTAGGTTAACATTTATATAACATTTTAGTAGAGTAGATTAGTAAATCCTTTGTTCGGATACTTGCTTCTCGACTAAATTACTGTCCTGGTACGTATAAGGATTTACAGTCGAACTGTTCAGTTAAAACTGATGTACACACGTCAATTTAAGCTGCACAGTCGAACTGACAGTTAAAACTGTCTGTAGCCGGCTTTATGGCTCATCAACACTATCGAAATTCAAACTGTTTTACAAACAAAACATTGTGGTAATGTTAACACTGTTACGAATTCAACGAAACTTGAATGTTTCTAAAACTATGAGAATATGAGTGTATGACTCTAATTTGTTGTATGTCCCAAATAAACTGCTAAATACGCCGTTAACTGCGGACGAGTTTTGTATGCGTTTTCTTTTAGTGAAAACAGTACAGGAAGATGCGTTATAACTTGGATAAAAGTAAAATCTTGGCACTTACAGAAAGATTTTTATTTAGCTGAAGACTTTTTTGTAGCAATTACGAGTATTGTGATGTTTTGACTATTATTTTTTCTTTAAAAAAAACGGATGTTTTATTTTACCAATAAATTATTTGTATTTGTATTCGTAACATTTTTATTATTTCAAAGAAAATCAGCCAAAAAATTTTTTTATATACTATACTTATTTCAAGAAAGCTAAATCGAAAGCGGACATCGAGAAAAATAATTCTTTCAACAGATAATAAAAAAACAAAATTGTACGTCCGCCATTTTGGTTTGCGATGATTGATTCGTGTTTTTACTTAGAGATCCGGCGTTCGGTGTTGCAGTAAAAAACGCGGTACGCAACGAGTCTCGCCCATTCGAGGTCTTATTGACCATTTTGTCAGATCAGATTACTTGCTTGAACATTGTTATAGGCTGTCACGCTTTAACACATAGGGGTGGATAGAGATCTGTCATTGAACAGAGTAAACTGATTGTTGATAACTTGTTAGATCAAATTACGCAATTACTGCTGTTTTTAGAGCACCTAAATGGTAACATAAACGTCACCTTTGTAAGTAACACTAAGGAGTCCCCTTAGTTAATACTGCGCGGCAGTTAGACATCAAAGTATTCCATTTCCCTTGGGCTAAATTGACATACGAAAATACCAATTTGTACCATCATATTTGGGTAATAAATAAAGTCAATTCTCGAATAGGTATTTTGTACAACCACGCATATAAAACTATGTGTGCTCTTGGCAAATACATTGTTTGATTCTAGCCGGTTTACTTGTATACATACAACACTTTTCGATGCGAGTGCTTCTATGAGACGAAAACGATGCAAGACTTTCATGCAAGTTTAAAAGCAGCTACTTATGCGTATCCATGATCTAGAGTCGGTAAGATTATCTATAACCAAAAGAAACACGTTTATCTTTGGCTGCTTGCATTTTAAAATGCAAATTTGTAAACCACTGGAGTACGTAAGGACTAGTTAAGAGTATATGATTTTAGTACTTTATTCACTGTTCGTTACTTTGGCATGTTGTTTTTAATTGCATAATTGAGGCAAATATTATTCCCTTAAAAATCAATATTATTGTTATACATAAATTCTGTGTTTTTAAGTAGAGTGTTGGCAGTGTTGGATACCACCCAAGGTTAGATGCAGAACGTCGTCTATTAATTTGGGTCTGTTAAAAAATATTGCTTAAAAAGGAATTAAATTCTTGCTCCTTTATATTGAGGTTGACGACATGGCGTTGTATTTGTCACAGTCAGATTGTGAATTTGGTCTGTTTATAATCTTTACCAATATTTTAAACAGAAAACTTTGTATAGATAACTATTGTAAATTACATAAACTTGTGTGGGCAGGAACGAGCGTAAAGCAGTTATTTCGCAAACCAACACAACCTGTATTTACTACGTCAAAAGATTACTTTAAAACAAAACTTTAGTGTAATATAACATCCGGAAACATGTAACAACTCACAAAAAGCACCAAAAAAAGTAAAACAAAAAAGTTGTTTCGTAAAACAAGAAACTTTTTACTTACCATAAACGTTATGTGGGTGAAGTTGCAACGAAAATCACGTTCTGAGACAAGAATACGAAACCCATTCTCATCCTGGATTACCAGTTTAGGTCATTGTAATTCACATAAGTTTTTGTTCGAAACTATAAACTCGTTTCAATCACTGTTTATGTTTGTTTGTTGACACGAAATGAGGTTGTTGCCGTTTGAACTAACATCTGGACCTAACGCCAACGTTAACACTATTATTTAATAATGTTTCTATATAATATTCACTAAATAATAACACAAAAGTCCTTAAAACTTATAGATTGTACGTTCTAGCAGGTAAGCGCGGAAGGCAAGTGGTCGACTCGCCCGCAGTACGATAAAAAAACAAAAGTTTAAAGTCAAGCAGAGCAACACAACACGACCGACGCACGAGTGTGCGTGAATGATTATGCGCCGCCCGCAGCGCGATCTCAGAAGACAACGGTGTTGTCACTAGATAATTTTTATTTTCCACACAATCTGATATGATTATTTGTATCATTCATTATTTTATTATTTATTTAAACCTTTAATTGACGAGCTACAAGACAGTTAATTAAAATACTTTATTTAACTGTCTTGTAGCGTCTATATTGACATTCTACTAGATGAAAAATAAAGTAAAATTACAGTCATCATTAATCACATAGGTTTCTCAATCCTAAAATAAATTACATAAAAATAAAACTCTTACTTTACGGCTACATTAGACCGAGGTCGTGCCAAAAACGGAAATTTTGTTTCGGCGCAAGGCCGTTTTTTGGGTGACATCGGTCCAATGAAGCCTTAGGGTTATAAATCAAACGCATAGTATCAAAAGTTTCTATTCATAATACAATAAGATTATCTCAAACAAAAAATCACCTGAAAAAGTTTTACCTTATTTCGGTAATTATCAATATACACTGGCAACACTATCGTTTCCCGCCGAACGTAGCGCAGGCAAGACGCACGCACACATCGGCATACTCTCTGGAAAGCTTGCCTCCGCCCGCGCGTCGCGTCCTTGCGGCCAGCGACCGCGTTACAACACTAACCTTCTGCCAAACCATATCATGCCTTACTATAAATATTGTAAACAAAATTATTACCCAATACCACGTAATGCCGTCCAAATCAGATTATAAATCACCTTTTATATATTGCATTGATAATGCTCTTTATTTTTTCTCACTTAACCGCTCACTTAAGTTTTTGTTTTATTCAATTATTTTTAAAGCTTGCAAAGGACTTTTATGTTCAAGACAAGTTACGATATATGAATATAACTGTACCTACATTACATAGTTAACTCTTTGTAACTCTATGAGGTCCTGGTACTTTTGGAGCTGATTGGTATAAACTGTGACAGTACTGACAAAGTAACATGATATAGAATGAAAAATTACTAATCATTACTCAATATTACCAAGTAAAAAAGCCTGCCAGACACGGACTTCTTCAAGATGTCAGCGTCAGCTTCACCGTCAGCTTCAAATGGTCCTTGTATGGTCAAAACCAACCTATGTAATTGTACAAGAAATTGTATCTATTTGCTCCAATTGATATTTATATACAGTTTATAGGGAGATATAACCAGACATTTTTATTGTATTAATTCATTTCACCTTGATATAATAACCAGATTGGTACAGAAATAAAATAAGTACATACTGGTATACATTCATTACGAACATATGGTCGTTTCACACAATATATTTTCGTAATACGCGCCTACCAGGGTTGCCAGATTTAAAACGTATACGGGCAACGATTAACAACGACATACTTTTAAACCTCAACTTTCGTAATGTTAACAATGATTCTACAGGATAAATTAATATTCTTTGGTATTTTTCCAAAATTAATCCTTAATACAATAATTTAACACAGCTTAACTAACGTTTATTTTGGTGTAGGTATCGACTAGTTTCAGACCCGTCGGGGGTCCTTCATCAGGGTGAGTGGATTATCAGGCTATATTCGAGGTCGGGTCACGCCGGTTACTAATCCTTGATGATACTTATGGTTTATTGGAGAAAACAATCATACGCTGAAAAGTAGTAGCTTAGTTAGTTTACTAAAACTTTGATCGGATTATGATAGTATTTTTAGTTGAGTAGCAAGTAATTTAGTAACTAAACGTGTCCGAACAGCAACATTTTAGTAGAGTAGATTTGTAAATACTTTGTTTGGATCATTGTTACTTGCTACTTGACTAAAATACTATCCTGATGCGAGTGAACAAGGTTATAGAGATGCGAAATAAGTTACTACTACTAAATTACTACTTACAAATGACTGACAGTTGTTATATGTATTATTTAGCATGCCCAAAGAGATATTATACATAGAGGGAGCACTCCATACTAATTTGACGTTAAAAAGCATGCCAAAAAAGAAATTATTAAAAAAAAAACTTGCCAGTACCATGAAAAAATTTCCCAAGTTTGGGAAATTTTTATTTTATTTATAATTTTTAAAATAAACGTTGGAATAAACTAAAACATTCATCAAAACGGTAATTATCGTTTTTAATTATTATTATTTTATTTAAAACAATTTAAATCCAAACAATTTTTAACAAAGACTATTTTTGTTTTATGGTTGTTATAAATTTTTAATTAGCGTTTTAAAAATGTCTCTATTAATTATAATATTAAACTTTAGTAAATACTATGAAATACAATTTAAATTTGAGAAAAGAGGTTACACTCGGTCGACTTTTTATGTCGGCAAATGTAATTTAGAGGTTAACACTTAGGGAGATTTCCCTACATTTGACCTCCGGAGGTCAAAGAAAATGCCTCACTTTTAGGCATCGAGTGTTCCATCTACAGTATAATATAACTTTGAGCATGCCTAATTCGTCCATTTGGACCATGAGTATTTCCTAGTTACATTTTCAAGAAAGTGTTGGAAGATATCAAGCGATATTCGAATAACTGCCGTTATGCTATTGCTGTGAAATGTTCTTTTGTTCAAATTAAGTATGCGCTATACTATTTTTACTTTAGTGCTTCGTAGCATTTAGATTCTGATAAAAATTGAACAAATTAAGACGTTTTCTTGTCCTTACAAATGTCACGGAAGTGGCGACATCTGAATTTAAATTGTTAAATAACCGTCGTGCGTATCCCTTATTCGATTTAGGGTCATGTCGTGACTTTTATACCGCCGTCCCTCTCACACTTAGGATTTTTATAAACCTCCGAGCGACTGTCTCACGATGGGATGATAATGAATCAAGATTATAAAGTTGTAACAGAATAAAAAAGTCAAATTGTTAATTAAAAATAAATCATTAAGCTTAATGCTGAAATAAACAAGCTCGCCACTAAATTACTAAATCATTTAATAAACTTCGTATTTAAGGAATAATTTATTTATGAACATAACGGATATTGTGCATAAAGCCAGATTTGGAAATTAAAAATCTGTGAATGCATTTTGAAAACAATAATTCCTTTGCCTCGCCAATATTATTGTCTTTTGTATTTTTTATGTTTTATAAACCGATGCACAAATTACTTTATTATTTCGTTGCAATTTTTATCAGAATAACTTTCGATTTCCATCCCGTATAAGGCAAGACAAGTGTAACCAAATAAAAGGGCCGGTAACGAACATTCTCTTGATTGAGAAGTCTAGATAATTAAAAAAAGCGTTATATTCTCTTGAGATCCGGTTTCTAGAACTACAATACTATCCTCTGCAATCTATTTTATTGAGTTTAGTTTCCATGTTATGAAGGATTACGTCATCTTTCTAAATCAGTTTATATTCTTAACCACTAGAGGGCTATTACTTACGATTGAGAATGTAATCGGTCTTGTTTTATTATAGGTTAATCATATTAAAGGCGTTTGAAGTTTTAATTATCGAATCAAACTAACAGCCATTTGGGTGGTCCTTTTTTAAATGGTCTAAAAATTTTACTTGGCACAGATTATAGTTTAATTACAGTTTTTTTTTATAAAATTGTTTTTGTTACTGGCCAGTATTTCTGTTTTTAGAGAGAATTTTTAACAAAACTGTTTTTTTTTACAAAATTGTTGTTGTTACTGGCCAGTCTTTCTGTTTTTAGAGATAATTATCGTAAGTAAGTAAAATACAGTATAATGCTTTGTAAGTTTATCTTTGTTTTGCCTAATATGGTAAACCGTGTTAGCTTTTAAAAGATTCAGTACATTTGGATGTGAAAGGCTCTCGTCGGAATACATGAGCCGGTTTCAGATCATTATGACGTTGGTATTTCTTTTGCAGTAGGTATAGTACGATCAATTCATCTGAGCCGGTGAGCAACTAGGATAGTATTTTAGTCGATTAGCAAGTAATTTAGTAACAACAACTCTCTGAACAAAGGATTCACTAATCTACTAAAATGTTGCTGTTCGTATACGTTTAGTTACTAAATTACTTGCTTTTCGACTAAAATACTACCCTGGTGCAAACAAGGTTTTAGCTCCCAGGGTAAGTTATTGTAGCCGTCTCGTTATGTTTTGTCTTTTGTGTTATTTCTATACTTTACTCAGAGTTGCTACGTGATTTTCCTTAGTGCAGGCTTAGTATGACAGATTTAAGGGTCACCTGTAGGCTCTGACTACACCACCGCGATAACAGGGACACCAAAATGCCTATTTTACCGGGTCAGATAACTTCTTTGAGCTATAGTGACTTTAGCATACATATTGATGTGCCTGTCACTGGTTTTATCCTTGCGTTGAACAATTTAGCTTAATTATTTATTCAATGAATAATTTAAGTGTAATTAAAAACGTTTTAGCCTAAATAAGAAAGGCTTTATAAAATTAGTTTTATTAAACGAGCTTTGTCGATTTCATTTGTCCGAAAGAATAATAGTTGAATAACCTTTTTTGTTTATTTTTCAAACCGAGTAAAATGTATTGACCACTTTGGGAATCCCTGTTCTAAAGTAAGTACTAACCTCTTTGGATACTCTTGCATAATCTGTGCTAGAACGAATATAGTCACACACTATCACAGATAACATAAAATCAGCGTTCGTAAGCGCAAGGTCTGTTCATCTCTTGATAAGATAATGATAAAGAACCACAGATACAAAAGGCATTAAGTGATAGCTGGAACAAATGTGTACTGTTTTATTCGAGCTATCTTTTTGTATGCACTCTACGGCCTTGATAACGTTTTATAAGTGTAGATAACAGCGTACTCTTATAAACAAACCGTACTAACAATTATATACCACTTTATATTACTTAAATAATGAATGTTATTTTTTGTACAAGCTTTTTCGCAGTGGATAGCCACAAATGGTCGTCATTGGTTGTAGATATAAAAAATCTCCTCACCTTATTTTTTACGTATTTAGATTTTTGCAGGAGTCAAATATTATGGTTGCATGGTTATCGCCTCCTTTTATTTTTAAAATAAAACAAAAGACGACCGATGAAGAATAAAATTGTTTATAATAACTCGCTTCAATTGAATAGCAAGTTATATTTGATGGTGTTACTAAGTTGTGAGCAATATTGATGTAATTCTATGATGTCAGGATCCTTGTTATATCACGATTTTTGAATGACCTTCGATATACAATATTCGTGCATTTAGAAGTCAAATTATAGGTATATAAAGGCTGTCATACACGGACTAGTTCAAGCAATATTATCGTCGATTTAAAAATGCGGACGTCTGTACGCTAACCGTTTCAAAGTGGCACAAACTTGAAGCTGTCCGTATATGGCGGTACTAAATTATGTACGTACCGGTAAAGTATTTTAGTCGAGTAGCAAGTGTTGTTTTCTAATTTATTGTTCTATTTAATTACATTGACTGGAAAAAATAATAGTTTCCAAGCATAAAAATGTTTGGCTAAAGAATGGCAACACTGAATTGAGTGACATGGCGGAAAAAACATTCGGTTAGGGAAGTGTATAACGAGTGTGTTGTGAAACGAAAAATAAATAAAGTGATAGTTACTTGAACCTGGATTTTCATCAGTACTTCACCCAGGCATCCCGAAAGAATAAATATAACGAAAGTATGGAGCTGCTCCACAAGTAATTTGATAAGTTAACTTGTCTGAACCGCAACAGTTTAGTAGAGGAGATTACTAAATCCTTTTTTAAGATTCTTCTTACTTGCTACTCGACTAAAATACTAATTTGGTGCGAACAAGGCTTTAGAGAAGATAATAATTCTGGTAGGTAACACAAATTTACAGATAGTGGAGGCTATTCTTCGATTACATAAGTTATACAAACTTTTATAAGAAATTATTTCGTACAGATTAACATATATGGTGGGAAGTAAAGGATTTTTGGTCATACAAGTAATTTTAAAATATTTCGCCACAACTCGTACTTTAGTCTTGTTCGCACCAGGATAGTATTTTAGTCGAGTGGCAAGTAGCATTGATCCGAACAAAGCTTTAGCCTAAACCTATGCACTAGGATAGTAATTTAGTAACTAAAATTGTCCGAACAACAACATTGTAGAAGAGTAGATTAGTAAATCCTTTGTTGGGATACGTGCTACTTGCTACTCGACTAAAATACTATCCTGGTGCGTACAAGGCTTTAGTGCAAAGTTGTTACCAACTCTGATGCCTCTTACCACGGAACATTGCATTAACGTTCCTTACTCGTTATCTTTGTTGCGTTGCCATTGAATTACCGCTTTACTAGAAGTGACATGTTTCTAATCATTGAAAGATATCAGTTCTATAATTTTGTAAGTTACATTCTTTTCCTTAGAATCACATGTACTTGTTTTGATTTGACATTTTGTTTTATTCTTTTTTTTTAAACAGTTACAACTGTATTCTATTTAAATTTAGTTGATTATCGGCTACGTCGACTTTCATCCACAAGATATGAAAGTTTTAAATACGCCGCTTTGTAATTTTTTTGTCGTATCTAGTTGAATATAGCGTTGTCATCGGACTGCACTTTCATCGCCGGTACATTTTGGGAGTTTATCTGCAAGGAACCGTGTGGTCTGATGATAACGGACCTACCTTACAACACTTACTTTTAAATCTTTAGAAAGTCTTCGGTACTTTACAAATTACATAAAATAATGTACTCTCGCCCGTACAATGCTGTAAGCAGAGAGCATAGATTAAAAGGACTAGATGAGACATGACATATGTCATACTGACAGCGACTGAGATATATTTATACGAAATAACGGAACGTGATAAAGACCGTCACATAGATCTTTGGTCCCTCTCTCCGTAAGCGATTTTGTTTCTTTGGGTTCAAATTAGTATTAAATAGTATCCTGGCGCTCCAAACGTATATTTAGTGAACTATTTTTTCTTACGTCGCAGGCAAATGCATAAGATATGATATTATTGGTTTAAAACGTAGTCTAAGGCAATTTTTTGTCCTTCTACCGTATACTCACTGCCACTTCTATATCTTTCTCTTTCTACGGCACAGAGAGATTCAATTTTTCTAATCTTGTAAGTCAACGCCATCTCTCGGGTTCTGATATTAACCAAATAAAATTATTTTTTTTATGGTATCGAATCGGTTTAATTAAATTAAAATATATCTGCTTAATAAATGACAATAATTAAGATAAAATTAAATTATTTTTAGCACCAAAAGTGAACAGAATTCATAATTTGACCTTAATTCTTATCGAGAAAATATTTCTTGTAAAAATGAAGGTCTTTTTCAAATTAAAAATAAATATAAATACTTATAATATCACATAATATTTTTATATAAATTAAAACGGCAGCACGGCAGCTATATACATTTTCCCGCGCGATTGTCAACTGTTTTTTCAACTATCTTTTTCTCATTCATAAAAGGCAAATATTTCGGTGGCCAGTATGCCAGCAAAGAGTTTGAATATCTCAATCATCACTGAACAAGCTTTGCAAATATGATAATTACGAAATCAATTGCATATAGAAATCTTCTTTTAATTCAAGAAGTAATATTTAAAAAGATTATTGCATTGCTTTTAAAAGCGTACCTTATTGTACTCACGATCCATTTGTTTGTCTTGATTGTTTACGTTCACACCTTCAAGGTTAATATTGAACGGTTATGGGTTAAATACATTCCTTTAAACCTTGTATGCAAAGAATATAACCTTCTATTGGATCGGTTAAAAATAAAAGAAAGACAAAAAGGTTAAAACGGGAGTTTGAAGATGCTACCGACTTAACAATAAATTTCAGCCCATAATAAAAACAGCAACTCCATTTGCTCGGACCTAACAAAAAACTT
>QDHC01002140.1:290560-305438 GCA_013186455.1 Papilio dardanus tibullus
CACTAAGATCGAGCAGTTTCAGAGATACATTCAAACAAACATCTATCCGTCTACAGTGGTAGAGCCCGCTTTAAGTTCTTCGCACGAATTGTCCGGCTAGCCCGGGAAATACCACAACCACACAGAAGACAGGCGTCAAATGGAAGCTATTCCGTGTGTCGCCTCACGAGTGTGGTGCCGGAGGCCTAGTTTTAAGTCACTTTAACTTCCTATCCTTTTGCTATAAGGAAATGAGGGGAAGAAGAAGGATTTTCTGGGGAAGGGGACGCATAGGGAGAGGAATTGTCCTCTTGCTGTGCGTCTCGAAGATTAAGGGTAGGCAACGCATCATTGAATTTACAAAGTAACATTTTAGTTGACTTTTTTACTAAATACTTCTAGATTCTGCTATCAATAGCTAAACTATTCAGCTAATTTTTAATGCCTTATTTTAAAAAGCAATATTATGTTTAGTATGTCGATAAAATACGTAGGAAGTGATAGACTGCGCTTTCCAATAACCTCGTCAAACCATGTTAATCCTACGCTATTTATATTGACACAATAGAAAGCACACCAGCTTGAAATATAGGGATATTGACGGACATTTTGAACAATTATTACCACTACAGTTCCCATTGCAGAAACAGTGATAAAGCGATTAAAAAACTCGAGGAAAAAAATATTTGAGCCGTTCCTATTCCCGTCTTTGTTTCTAACTAGCTGTTGTTCGCGACTTCGTCCGTGCGGTATTAAAAAAATAAAGTCTATGTTAATCTGCCCAGTAGTTTTGAATCATTTCAGTATTTTTTTTAAGCACCGAGGTGATCAACGACTCCCATGGACATCTGCAATATCAGAGGAACCACAGAGTTTCACCAATTCGAAACTGTAGTAAAATTTAGTTTTTTTTTTTAAATTGCTAAAGAAAGCAATAAACTAGATCTATTTATCGGTTCATTGATAGTATAATAAAAATCGTAACATTGTTAGAAGCTATTCATTTTTATTACCACCAATTTTATAGACTCCTGTATAATCAAATACCGCTCTCAAACAATTTTAATTTAACTGGCATCCGGTTTTTTATTTCATTTTCTAATTTCAATAGGAATTACTTGCCATTTTTTTCCGTCTATGAGTACCTAAGTACGAATTTTGATAATTTTAAATTAAATTTTAAATTATTTAGCTTTTCTTTATTTTGCTAAAATCAGTAACTGCAGAAATCTATTGTATGTGCAGCGACCACTTCGCTATTGTAGTCAAATCAAGTGACTGCATCCTTGTATAACATTAGAAAATCGTTCGAGTCGTTGCAGGACCTTTGATGAACATTCTTCAACGACTGTGATGTTTAGTTTTAGTTGCTATAACCGATTCCTTCTAACCAATGTCGTAAGAGTTTCTTCTTATAAGTAGTTGATCAGGAACCTTACCGGAATAATTTGTTCACACAACACTCTCATTTTAATTCTTGCTTTACAATATCAAATTGTTATGTCTAGAGCATAGATAAAAAACCTCTCGTTCACAGACCACAAACAACCAGTCCGGTAATGATTTCTAATCGTATTTAACGATGTAACAAGCTCTTTTTGTCCGAGCGAAATCGCCGTGTGACTTGCAAAAATTCTCGCCCGAAGGGAATTTTTAATCATGTGAACGTCAATTAAAGAAAGAAACATTTAAGTAGTACTTAATACATGTTAATAAATACTTATAATAAAATTAAATAGCAAGGCTGAACATATTTTAGATATCATTGTCATAAATGTAATCAATGAAGTAATTAAATTATTTCAGATAAAAAAGACATATTAAAAAAATAGTATAATATTAATAGTTTTTTTGTAATAATTAAAAAAATAGTATTCTTAAACTGATTTGTTAAAAATCTTCCACTTTCTATCGAGTTTTCTTCATTGGAAAGGATTTATGGTTATAGAATATCACAGCGTGCGATTGTCTCTGGTTGTCGTTATTTCAGTTACATTTTTTGCTGACCACGGTCAGTGGCCGGAGGGGGCTACAAGAGATACAGGAGGCGCGGGGGGACCGGCCGGTCATCATTCATACGTGACCACGCTCTCAATGACTTGCGTTAACCATCATTTTTGGACTTAGATGGACATGATATTGACAAATATTGATATTAATTATTATTTTTTTAGAACAACTGGTCGCCTGATCAACAAGGAATCGTTAAAATTCACAAAAGTCAATTTTTGTTGTTTAATTTGTCTGTAGTCTTACCCTTTTTTCGGTGTTCCACGGATTTGAATTTAATTTGACACACAATACTAAACATGTTGATTACATAATCGAAAGTAACCTGCAATAAACATGCAAATAAATGCAAAATTATTAAACAAACATTCATAAGCCGCCGAGCTAACGTCCCCAGGATTTAGAAAGGTAAACTTGTTCCTAATGACGCCTCATTGTTAAGATTACAATCTCAATTGAGGACAATACGAATTCCTTCAACTCGCCTAGTGTCAATTTATTAGCTAATTATACGGAGATATTCTTAGGCTATACTCCTGATTGCCTAGTATATCCACAATGCCGTATTTACGTATTCATGTGGTAAGCAATAATAGTTTAATAAGTAGTTACCAAAATTTAATGAAAATCTATAATTAGTAATATTATAAAAAATAACCTTTATATTTTTGTATGAATTGAAATAACTCAAGAACTACTGGGCCGATTTCAAAAATTTTTTCATCATTAAAAAGCTACATTATCCCCGAGTAACATAGGATATATTAATTAATTCCGCGCGGACGAAGTCGCGCACAACAGCTAGTAATTATATAATCAAGGAAACCAATTTAGACTCCAGTGCTAACTGAGATCTCTTGGTTGCAGTGAGAAATTAAAGATTTTAATAGACAAAGGTCAATTACATCGCTTTCGGTTGAATACAGTTACACAGAAACCTACATCGTTAGAAACAGCCCCAATATATCAAACGTGAAGACGATATAATGAGGTTGCAAATATCAATCAACTTAGATAATTATAGTATCAAGACTTTCCTTCAATTCTATATGTCAATTAGATTGTAGAAAGCTACCGTTGACCAGCCGATAGCCGGTACAATATTGACGCATTCCTATGTCTGACGGGACCAGTCTCCTTGTAAGGAAGACGACCTGGACGCACTAACTGTAAACCGGCTCAGCAAAAACACAACCTCTAATTGCGAATCAAGCTCTCGATTTACGGACTTATTCCGGCACGGCAGGAGATATCAAAGAGAGCGAGTTTAAAACGATCGGTATTTTCTTTATCTGATTTTCATATTATAGTTGTTGGTGTAGTTTTTTTGTGGCTAAAATGATCGTATCTTATTTATCAGATTTTCGTAACTTCTTCGAGTTTTTATGCTCTTATGTTTGAAGGTAACGTATGCGGTACTTCCTTATTTGTCTTCAAACGCTTTCACTGTATAATATAATGTTATACCTACGTACTTTATTATCATATTAATATAAACTTTCTAGTCTATTATTATTTCCGTGAATTTGGTTAAACTTTTTTTTAGGTTATTCGGGATACAACTCATATAAGGAGTTTCTCTTTTTATTTACGGCGAGAACTTTTAATTTAACCCAAGTCTTTATTTAAAAGTCTATAAACGTTTTCTATTGACATAGGAAAGTAGTGCTTTCAAACTATTCTGCCGAAAACTAACACTTTTATGATCAAAGTTAACCGCAGGCACTGAATTATAAGATTTTAATTACAACAATTTGTTTTATAAATACTCTTTAATTAGAGCTAATCACACTTTATTAATGGTTCTTAATCACACTTTAGCGGGACCTACATTTGCCAAATACGGACCAACCAGTTGGATGTCTGCGCCAAATAATGGCCGATAAAGTTGATTTGCTAAGATCCGTTGGCACTTACCAAGATTTATGTTTTCCGGAATATTTCGTTAAAAAGTTATATTTTTACTGAGCATTACATATAGTTTATGACAAATAAAACATAATTATTGCTTTATAAACGTTAGTAATGCATATTAAAAAATAAGAGGCAGTTAAACAAAATACTTCATACTAGAATTATATCAGATAGCGCACGGAACTCTTATATAACTTAGTTATTTTTATAATCAACGTAGATTATAGCTACTGTAATGCCAGATTAATTAATATAATTTTACATTGTTCCAGAATAAGGACGCGTCAATACCGGAGATGCCGGCCGGAGTGCGGAACCGCCGGTTGTGGTTATCCGACTGTTTTGTCGATGGCACGTGACGTGCACCATAATGCCGACTTAGATCTCCACAATAGCAATCAATGAATCCGCCGCCATCTTGTAATTCGGGAATTTAAAATGGCCGATGACAGTTCTGCATTGAATGAAAATTGTTTTTGTTAACAAGATTACAATCGGTCGTTTAAATGTTTAGCAACACTGATTGTTGTGCACTATTTGGTTGTAAGAAACAAACTGAATTGATTTATTATGGTACTTTAAAAATAAAGGTTTTATATTTTATGCTTTCCTTTAAGTTTCCGCTCTACCACGCTTTATAAACTACGTTGTTGTTATGTTACTTTTACACAGATATTAAGTTTAATTTATGACAGAAATTATAAAAAATGGCAGCTCGGAGAACTTCTCAGCATTTGACCCATCGAAGGACCAATTTTAGTCAAAAGTTCTAAATCAAAGCGATGAGTATGGCATTTCCAAGAATAAGTATATAGTTTTATTCTATGACTATAAGGTTTTTAGGTCATTTGCTTACGACTATTATATGATACTACTTTCCCAATATGATTTGTCTATAATTTGCTTTCAAACGTAACGGTAGCCGAATTAGCATCTTAAATCAAAAGTTAACAGTAAACGCATACGTCCGGTAATTATAACTCGTTAACGAGTCTAATAACAAACATATGCTATAATAAAACTAGTTTTTGTATAATTTTTTGATTTGGTCATCTATTTAAAAAGTGTTCTAAAAACTAATCAAGGATATGGCAGGGGAGGGGACCTATAGAAAAAGGGATTGTCTTCTTGCTGTGGGTTTCCTCCTCCGTGGTTAAAGGTAGGCAACGCATCTGCAATTGTAAATGTCTATGGGCAGCGGTCGCTCCGCTATTTCAGAGAATTCCAGCCGATTGCTCGTTTGCCACTTTATAATATAAAAAAAAGTTAAAATTCTATTTGTGGCTTTTATTACGGTTGCATTCTCTTATCATACAACTTATTTACTACAGACTGTATTTCAATGCCTAATTTAATACGAATAAATATAGTAACGCACCTGCACTCTACCAATAAGGAATTCATGTCACAAAATTATGCAAATAAAAACGTCTGGACAATTACAAAAAACAATTGTTAAACAGACGTGTTACAAGTTCTTAACAATGTGCAAATATTAAAAACAAATTACTCTTATTCCTAAAAAGTTGAACGCATCTGTATCGTCATCTCTTTCATTGTCTTTAATTAAACAGAGACAACAATAACGTTTAATTACAAAATGTTGGCAACGCTTAATGGCATCTGCTCATAGTCGCATGTGCTTATATGACCTAATAGCACGTGCCTAAATAAAAACTAGTATTTGTTAAAGAATTCGAAACATTGCTATGTTTAATTGTAATAATTAAATGCTATTAACAAGCAGATGCAAGAGAAAATTATAGTTTACATGCGTTCTATTATCTGTGGAGCATGACATACAAGGTGTAAATAGTTAAAAATAAAATAAAATAATATTGAGTAATGCAAAATGCTTGTCTACATAGTACAAAATAAAGTCCCTTTTTCTGTCCCTTTATCCCTATCAATGCCTAAATCTTTAAAACTACCCAACGGATTTTGATGTGTTTTTTTAATAGATAGAGTGATCAATCAGTGATTAATTTTAGAGTGATTCGTCATTAAAGACGAAAGTTTTTATGTCTAACTAGCGACCCGCCTCGGCTAACACAGGTGCAATTATTATTGGTATGGTTGTTATAAACAACGTTCACAGTTTTTGCAATGTATTTAGTATCAGCATTGCACCCGAAGCCGGGGCGGGTTGTTAATTGTAATATAAATTACAAAAACATAATTTAACTATCAATTTATAATTTATAAATATACTGATTAACACGTCACCATTCATTAAGACAAGAAAGATGTATCTCCAGTGAAGCTAACTTATGCCCACTTCACAGGAATAACATGCCCAACGGATTAGGCAAATGACAACTCACTCAGTGCCTTAACAAGCTGATCAATAGATGAAGGTATCCACGATACCGTAGTTAGGGTTGCCATCTTTCAATAAAAATAAAACAATCACTGGCAATTTTAAGACGTACAGCAACTACTGATTTCTTTCGCAGAAACTATTCTGAACCGATTTTTATCTCAAATCTATAGGCCCAACATACATCTTGTAAAGCAAGATAATTTAGGTTAATTTTGAAAAAGTGTCAACCCTATCCGTGATAGGGCACAGTCTAATCAACAAATCAAGATGGCGGAGATCATGAGGAAAGGTCAGAATACAGCTACAAGTATTGTGTATTGACAAAATGTGCACATGTTTTATCTTCACGTTGTAAACATACTACTTTTTTATTTTAGACAGCCGCAGAGGCACGAAGTAACACAGAAAAAAATCTTAAAAAATCGTCTGAAAAACAATAAAAAATATAGCTAAGTACTAGTAACTTTTGGTAAACAAACATATTTCTCTTTATTCCTACATTTTTATTCTATCTCTAACCTAGAAATTCATTAGATCGATGTCGCGCAAAATTAGGCCTTACGCCGAAGCAAAATCTCGGTTTTTACCGCGAACTCGGTCTATTGAACCCATAGGGTAATCTATATTTTTCCACACGTATCGATAGTCAACTGTTTTTCACTTTCTTCATCTAATGCGCGGTGTCGTATCACCGGCCAGCTCGACCTCCTTGGTAGCATACAAACTCTGCCGTGCTACCAAGGAGGTTCGATGAGCTTTATATAATATTGCACTACTTAATTTCAAATCGTTGTAGGATTTGAGGCCGACAGTGGTTAATTTATTTACTACACTATAATAAACTTGACGCATAAAATTAGAAGATTCAATATAATGTTGTAATATACGAAATATAAGTCAGTTAATAGTCGCACTTTCAAACGGCATTGCTCGCGGTGAAGGGATCACGTAGGCGTCAGCATTACGTTGGCCGATTGAAGCTAAATGATAGATGGCACTAGATAAAACCTTGATGTAATACAACTATTGCTTAATAAAATATTTTAAATCTTAAAACAGGAAGCTTCAATAAATACAGAAGCCTCAAACGTATTCTTCCCCAAAAACCATTGGGGTACAGCTTAGAACATTTTAATGCGCTAACCCCACAGCTTCAAAGTAAAATCAAGTTAAATCTCTATTTTTATCGCGAACTCGGTCTAATGTAGCCATAAGGTATGGGGTACAGTCAGAAAATATGTCCACAGATCTGTAAAGAAATTCAAAGATAAAACAGAATATCAAACTAAACGGGGAAAAGAAATCTTATGAAACGCGATTAGTCAATTTTCCAACCAGCATGATCCCTCCTAATTTAGGGAACTTATATAGTAATAAGTAATTACTTGTTTATAGTAAATACTGTATCGATACAAAGTAATACTTGGCTCTTATAATTGGCATAAAATGTACGAAGGGATTTTAATTAACAGGCAAAGTATGCTCAACATCAACGGTATGTAGAGCATACGTGTATTAATTAACTGAGAAATTGCGTAATTTGCATTACTTACAATTTGCATTTTTAGTCGCTTAGTACATTGATGTTTGATTAATTAGAATTAATACTTTTTTTTAGGTCTTTAATAATGTTTTAATTCAATATTAAGATATTATAAATCATTAATTTTCTATAGGATTTTTGATTTTATTTTGAGGTTAATAACTTCTAAACGAATGGGAATATTCAAAGTATTAAAAAAAGGATAAACCGACCGATCGTTTATGGATATAGACACATTTGGATGTAATTTTTAAAACCGTTTTATTTTAAACTTCCACTTATTAAAGTAAAACTTTTAAAAGTAATTCGCCTTCACTCCAAAAATGGTTTATGTACTCAATTAAAATACAACAAAATCGTCACATTTAGCTTATTGTGAACATTTGCCTTCTTGTAACTGAATTACAGACAGTTGGTTTTTTCTTATACTCGCTAGAAGTCAAATTAAAAAAAAAACTACGTTTCAAAAACTATTAACAATCTAACAACCTAACCAAATTAACCAAATTAACAACAAAAATTAATAAGTTAACTTAACTATTTCAAAAATGTTAAATATTACAATTAACATATAGGTCTACAAGGATATTATGGAACTCGGAAAATATGTGAACTAACAATGTCATCTTGACAGCGTCACATTTTAACCAATCAGGGAAAGGCAGCTGAGGGATTTTGAAAGAAGTTAGGAAATTTTTACCTATTGTTATCCCCTTAGACAAAGAAGACTATATATTAGTAGTCTAAGATTATCCCTAAAACTTTTTACACATTTTTGGCACATTTTTGACATTGACAGGGGGGCGTCAATGTCAAAAATGTGCCAAAAGATCCTTGTAGAACTATTTTAGACTATTAATATATAGTGTTTATTATAATTTCTATCTTAAGTCTAGTACAAGTATTTACAGTTGTTTTATCACGGTCGCCACTTTATGGCTTTTATAATTTCTATCTTAAGTTTATTGCAAGTCTTTTACAGTTGATTTAATTGATATTGTTTGCGAGTGAGTTTTGAGCGGCTCTGTTGCGTCTTCTTTGGTAGGGGCTCGCTCTCACACTGACGCGCCGGGGGCGCGTGCGTCGTTGCGCCGGGGGTTGCTGGTGGTGGTAGCGCCCGGTGTGGCAACGCGTAGGATGCGATGCACGGTGTGGCACCGTCTCCAATATTATCGCGCGATTTAGCGCGAACATATAGTCTGCTTTGTCTAAGAGAACTATACTTAGATTTAAATCGTGTAAATTGTCAGTTCAACAGTATAAAATGAACTTCAATAACCTGTTGCTCGATCTGCAAATAGCAAAAACAATTGAAAGCTTGCAAGTTGAACGCGAAGTGGGCAACGGTCAGTAATTAGGCAAGTCAGCCGGTCCGCCCGCGCCGGCGCCCAACCAACTGTATTCGTTATAGGAGTCATTTACACTGACTACATTTTTTGTACGACTCCAAAGTAAGTAAATTCCATACAAATACGACAAAACAAACTACATTTAAGTATTAGATTTAGTAATAAAATTGCCTATATTCTGTTTTTTGCCTGTGAGAAATTGTTACAATACAATTTTAAAAGATAATCAAAGAAGTTATGTCTTAAACTTTATTCATCAATTAAAACTAATTTAAACATCTTATCGTAATGTCGCAATTATTACTATTATTTTATATTAATAAGTGACAAACGAGAAAGCGGCCACCTAGATTCGCTGAAATAGCGAAGCGACCGCTGCCCACAGATATCTGCAATTGCAAATGCGTTGCCTACCCTAATCTACGGTGGAGGAAACGCAAAGAAGAGTATAATTCCTCTTCCACTACATTAAAATAGGAACTTCAAGATGAGAGAGGCCAGTGTGAAAACATCTTAAAGTCTACTCGTATTTTAATTGCGGCCCAATACTGCGTCTACGGGCACGCGGCTTTGCAGCAACAATCTAACCTATTTGCATAGTCGATACATTTGAACTACTTTTCCCTCATTTTCCGGCACTAATAAACACTGCCTATTTGATTATTATTGTAAGTTTTAGTTCAAACTTTTTATTTTTTGTCCCAGTAATTATATTTTCCAGAATTATCCACGTATTGAATTGAATATAAATTAATTTTGCGAAACAGATGTAATAACTTTAGTGCACACCCGAGTATAAATAGCAGACATTCCTATATGAATCATAGGTTAAATCGTAATTGCAAAAGACGCGTTTGTTATGGGAAAATTATCTGCAAACACTATTCAATATGATAGGTTTTTGTAACTTAGTATAGACGTTTGTAACTAATGTAATGTATGTCAGAGGATTACACACCTTTTATGTAATCTAAGAGAAACTTATATTTATTAAAGAGAAAAAAAATCATACTTTTAACTAAAAGGAAGTAAAATCATATACTTTTCCTTTTGTCAAACTGTCCTATAATATAAGACCAGATAGCAAATTGCAATTTGTAAACCTGGTCGATGATTCTCAAACTGTTAATTATTGTCTAATTTGCGGATGAATCTTGTTACACTTGGGCTTCATTAGACCGAGTTCGCGATAAATACGGAGATTTTGCTTCGGCGTAAGGCAGTTTTTTGCGTGACATCGGTCTAATGAAGCCGTTAGAAAACATAGAATAACTTTTCACAGAGACATAAGTAATAATGAAAAGAGTTACAAATGCCTTTGTTTTATAATATAGATTTCGTTAAAATAAGTAGTAACGGAATTAAAGGGAAGGGAATTATAATAAGCTGGCACCAATCTCGTCAACTTTGAGAGCTGACCGCAATGTGACACAACTACAGGTGATTGCGTATAATTTCCTTCGGCGCCAATAAATTTTGCGTGAGCGAGATAAGGACAAATATTTATCACTATTTATAGTCCACCGTCCGTCCTTGTAGCAGCAGGTCGGTTCTAATTCTAAAATACTATTATTAGGCAGATTTATATGCGTCCGACTGTCGAGCATTAATACGGACACTAGATCAATGCATAAGGAATGCAACGCGAGACCTAGATTACATCATGCTTCTGTTCTGTCAAAATTACAAGCCTTAATACTCATTGTTAACGGTGAATTATTGTTATAATACTAACAAAGAGGTCTTAAGTCTTATCTAGTTAAGTACTGGCCACTAAGAATATTTCTCGCCGAAGAAAAAAAAAATGCATGCACGGGAAAAGAACGACCTACGATTATGCGGAGTTAGGAAACTACTTAAATGTAATTAAAGAATTGAAGTGTAGTGTAAGTATTTGTGCTGTTAATTAGTATTTGTCTATTCTTAAATTCATTTAACTTTGAAATTAATTAGAAATATGCATCCCACGCACAATAACGCCTAAATTAAACATAAAACAATTGAAACTGCGAATTGTATGATATCTAAACATCCTGTGGATTATATAGTAGGTATCGTCTTATCGAAGCTTCCGTTCGGCCCAAATGTATTTGTCGCAAAACGTTTTGCATATCAGTGTCGTTGCGATGTTGTTTGTTGTGTTGCTTTGTCTCTCTGTGCTGGGGACTAATGGAAAAGATTTACAATGTAAGTTATGTTATTTTAAACTTAATTATTTCTAAATGAAACTGTGTATTCAGAGTTGGTTTGCAATTGTTTTATTTAGAGATTTGTTTAGCGTTATTCTTTGCAAATTGTTTTCTGTAGTTGCCTACTTAAATAATATTAACTAGCTGTTGTGCGCGATTTTGTCCGCGTGTAATTAAATAATATAGTTACGCGCGTTAATGTAACTTTATAAAGGTGAAAGAATTTTTGAAATCGGCCCAGTAGTTCTTGAGTTATTTCAATACATACAAAAGTATAAAGTTTCTCTCTTTATAATATTAGTATAGAACTTTTATGTAGAAAATTAATCATAACTACTTAGATGATAAAGCATGAACAAAAATTAATTTCGCGGACCCAATAAGTACTAAATTTCCTTTGGTTTAAAAGTTTAAGAAATGTCTATTACTTGTGTAATCCTCAGCTTACTTGACCGATGCGTCATGGGAGGATGTGGTCGCAGCGGGCGGCCTGCACATCGGCCATGGCAGGACCAAAAGATTTGTTGAGCTCAATACAACACAGGTTTGAAACTTTTATACTTTCCAGTTAGTTTAGGTTAGACGAGAGTATGTAATTAAGTTTAAAATTGTTTAAAATAACATAATAAAGCGTATTGATAGTTTTAGTTTCGCTTGAAAGAGCCAATAACACAACCTGGTGTAATTTTTTAAAGATTTTTAACTCTTTTAAGAGATTGACAGATTTTAAAGTGAGAGTCAAAGCCATATTAAAATGAAAACTAAACCAAGACCAACATATCTTAGTAAAAATAAACCAAACTGAAGTAAAACCTTAAAGTAACATATTCGAATCGAGTATAAACCAATGAGAGTGTGAAAGAGTACATCTCGCGAGTGGCGCCACTGTGACGCCCACGAGCGATGTCTTTGATTGATATCCACTCGGCGCAATATCTTGTGCAAGAATAACCACTAACACACCATTAAAGTATTAAAAGCTAAAGATATGGTGTAAAGTAATTTTTCATCAATATATTTTAATTGAAACTTATGCGATTTCTTATTGAAGTCGTGTTCGTTTGTGTGTGGTCCGTCCGGACATCTGATAATCTCTACATTGTTTTTGACGAGGAAAATAATACAAAAAGCTAATTTATAAGAGTCTATTTTAACACTTTTTTATTCAATGTATATGTTGCAGTCAAACTATACAATGCAGGTTATATAATGCCGGCTGATCGATTCGGCATCGACAAAACTGTCAAACAAGCATAATTGTTTTTTATTGTCTAATGTCACAGCCCAACATAGCCCATCAGCCATGTTTCATGCCGAACGGCAAACGCGGCCGCTGCAGGCACGTACAGCACTGCATGCTGCAGGACTTCAAGACTGACTTCATGAAGTACATGGACTATCTCTGTGTTATCAAACGATCGTACGTACAAGATACTTCTCAAACCCAACAAGAATGAACGCACAGATAAATATTTTGATTTATTTTTTATGCGTCCAAAAGTAAACCTAAATAATCAAATCCTATAACAATACAATACAATGATGGGCGTTTTCACCAGCAATCCCTAAATTTTATGTAACCCTTAACGCATTTTAAATGTCACCTAACATTATACTTTCGTTTTCACCAACAGTTAAGTGTCACTTTAGACCGCAAGGTATGAGTTAGATTTAAGGAGACCCTTAAGCAAAAAGACACCTATCTAAAACTACTTTAGGGGTTGGTTGGTGAAAACGGGCATGAATTTACTATATTTGTTAACTAAATTAGTCCTAAACTGAAATTTATTAAATTTCATGACTTTTTATGTAGCTCTCTTGGTGCATGTTGTCCTGAAGACTTCAACAATGGTCCCGAGGCCCTAGCCGGGGAACTTCCCGCAACAGCGTCCCGGGACGAATCCCAAGTGGTCACCAGGATAGTGCGCGCTGAGAATAGAGGTGTGTAAAAATAAATATATTTTTGATCACCAATATTTGTTTCATTTCGTAGTACTTACCTTTACGATACGATATGATAAACTTATCTAATAAATCCTGAAATAAGTAGGCAATATAATTTGAAATGACAATTGATTTGTATGGAGTATACATAAAGGTTAACACCGCTTAAAACGTACCGGGACCCTTCGAAGATATCGTTAACCCTTTGACAACCGCCAAATGGCAGTTAGTTAGTATTGAGCATCATGGCATGTCAAAAGTTGGTAGCTTTTTACAATTGTGAACAGGCTGATAGTTAGATCGGTAACGTATTTTTGTAGGATGCGGGATGAGCACACGCGCGATGGGCCGCGTGGTGGGCGCGAGGCCAGGCAACCCACGCGACTGGCCATGGATGGCGTCAATCACGCCGGAGGGATTCTTGCAGTACTGCGGCGGAGCGCTTATCACCGACCGGCACGTGCTCACCGCTGCGCACTGCACGAGGAGGTGATGTTCCTTGTTAAAGACGGAGTCAACATGTTCAGGCCGTACAAGATTAGACTGGTACCATGTCCACGGGGATTAATGAAGACTATCTTTGTAACTAAATACACGAAGTAGCAAGAAACTTCTTGCACCACAATTGAGTTGAATCTACTGGGGATTTTTAGGCCTCAGGCAGTAAACGTGTTAAAATCAACATGTTTCTATGAAATATAGTTAACTGGGAAGGTATTTCTCAAATATAAAGTCATTGAAACAGATAATCAAATGCTTTTGCCAAAGATTCTAAACTTTATCCGCTTTATTCCTAAACGAGAATCAGTGTTATTACTGTTGTACTTTCTACGTTTGGTACTGCTACATTCATAAAATTGATTCTAAAATACAATACATCCTTGTTCCTGGTACTTCTTATGATACATAATTTAGTCCAATGAGACCCCTTGTCTATCTTATTTAGTTCCGAGTGTCCTCCACAGTATCGTATAATCGACGACCTATTGGTCTTCCTTTATCGCAGTACTTTATACATTTTTTCGGAATAAGCCACAGACATAAAACTAAAACACTGAACCACAATTCCAGATGGAAACCGCAAGATCTATTTGTTCGTCTCGGCGAGTACGATTTGAAACGAACTAACGATTCCCGCACTTACAACTTCCGTGTGGTAGAGATACGTCAACACGAGGGCTACGATGTCTCCAACTACCAACACGATATCGCCATACTGAAGTTACACCGCGCTGCCGTTTTCAACACATACGTTTGGCCAATCTGTCTGCCTCCAATGGGTCTGGATTTGGTTGATAAGATTGCTATTGTCATTGGTAAGTCCTAAGACCATTTTTCAACGCATAAGGCACATAGTGAGTGAGCCGGGACTGATGAAAATCTACCCTCATCGATTTTCCTGATAAAACCTATATTTTATGAAATTTCGCAAGTTTTTAAACATACCTGGGTTTCCTGATCCTAGCCTGGCATGGCTATGTTTTATTGATCGTTGACGTGGTCAGTTTATCGAAGCAAAACCCCTCATCGAATTTCCTAAAAATTTTGTCACCAATCGATTGAAGGTGAAGGCGAATGTGACGCTAAGATGAGGCTGCTAGTCTTATTTCTGGCATGAGTAGAGTCT
>QDHC01002140.1:305873-329166 GCA_013186455.1 Papilio dardanus tibullus
CACGTTTAGTTACTAAATTAATTGATAATCGACTAAAATACTATCCTAGTGCGTACAAGGCAATAGATAGAAGTCACCATTTGCAATCAGTTGCTATTTCTCTTATGAAATCTAGACGAGACTGTCTGAGGGTGGTAATTTTTGTTGTATGTAGGTTGGGGCACACAGTTCTACGGCGGGCCGCACAGCGATGTGCTACTGGAGGTGTCTGTGCCGGTGTGGGAGCAAAGCAAATGCATGAATTCCTTCACCGCAACAGTCTTTGAGGAGAATATGTGCGCGGGCGGCCCTGAAGGTGGCAAGGATTCTTGTCAGGTAACTCCCTAGCGTCTACGAAAGACCCAGCAAAGGTTTACGATAGTAGGAAATTTTATGGTTCAAAGTTAAAAAGAGGGCAGCAAGAGGTTCAACAAATTAGTATTTTTGTAGGTTCTACGATACATACTAGTTTAGAAGTCTCTAGTTTTTAATTTATGATAAATAAGACTTGGTATTTTAAGATTCATGGCGGCTCGTGGTTGTTGCCACCCATTCCTGATGGAAAAAAATCACTGCTATTACCTAAAATGATGTCCTGCACCTCACGATATTGCGAGCCGCCATTAATCATGGCACTGTATGTGTTCTATGGTCTCCCGTGAACATCGCATATCCTAACACGGCCAGTGAGTACTTGTATAATGTTGAACTGGTTACCAGGGTGACAGCGGAGGTCCGCTGATGTACCAGATGTCGAGCGGGCGCTGGGCGGTGGTAGGCGTGGTGTCGTGGGGCGTGCGCTGCGGCGAGCCCCAGCATCCCGGCTTGTACATCCGCGTAGACAAGTACTTACCATGGATTGCCGAAAATGTTGTATACTAATATGCCACACTAAATGATTACTTAGGACCCTGGGTGTCGTATGTGCAATGTCTACAGTTAAGCCTTGTACACACTAGAATAGTATTTTAGTCGAGTAACAAGTAGCAAGTATCTGAACAAAGGATTTACTAATCTATTCTACTAAAATGTTGCTGTTCGGATACGTTTATTAACTAAATTACTACCCAAGTGCGTAGGTTTAGGCTTAAACGAGTCCTAATAGTAGTAAATCCTTTGATCGAATAAATGCTACTTGCTATTCGACTAAAATACTATCCTGGTGCGAAAATGGCTTTAAGGTAAAGGTATATTACTTTAATCACATGAGTAAATAAAGTGTACAGACACACAGCTTCGTAGATACGTTGCCACTGGAGCCATTCTTCACACATGTAAGCGCTCACACGCTTATATTCTACACGGTAAAACTAGAAAAAACAGATTAACGCGGGTGTCGACAGTAGATTGTATAGCGTTGAACACACACACACACACACACACACTTTATTTATTCATTTGCTCTAAATGCGGGATTAAATGTATACAGTATAATATTAGTATACAGATTGAGTTACCTTCTATTTATTGTTTTATTTTTATACGATCACTAAAGGTCTTAACACTCTTCTAGAGAAGTAAAATAAGCTAGTTTATGAAGTACCTTTCGATAGTTACATTTGTATAATTAACTAGCTGTTGTCAGCGACTTTGTCTGCATGGAATTATAAAATATAGCCTATGTTACACGGGGATAATGTAGCTTTCTAATGGTGAAAGAATTTTTGAAATCGGCCCGGTAGTTTTTGAGTTATTTCAATACATACAAAAATACAAAGTTTCTCTCTTTATAATATTAGTATAGTTATAGATTTGAGGGTTAATAATTAGCAATCAAATTAATAAAGTTGATTGAAGGTAAGTAAGCAATAAGACATTATGCTAAAATATTTATTACCTTAGTTTAAAACTACATATAATTTTTTACAACATAGAAAGGTCAACCATTTCTCCGCAGTCCTCGATAGCTTGCAGCATCTCCAACACTTCTGTCTCTTCTAACACAGGATGGAAAGTGAACGCCAGTCTGAAGAAGTTCTTATGTTGTCGTAACGGCATATAGGCGACCATGAGACGAGAACTTAGTGTCAATAGTTCTTTAATCTTTTTCGTTATCTAAAACAAAATAAAACTAACATTAAAAGCTTATTAAAATGGCTCCAAAACATATTTTAACTTAAATAAAAACAGGGGTGTTAGTACAAAGTACATTGACTACGTAGCGATTAGATAGCGAACTTAAAAATGTATGGAACTGGCAATGACGTTCGATATCTCACACGTAACAAGCACATGACTTATCGAAATTCATTGTCAGTTTCATACACTTTCGTCAATTCCATTAGCGATATCATCAATCCAAAGATACTTTGGGTAGACCCCCAGACTTTGGGAGTTAAAAAGAAACATATGTTAAACCAAGTGATAAAATTGATACAAGAATAAAACAAAAGATGGCGCTGTACACAAATTCGCGACATTCATATTGCAATGCACAAATAAGCGGCTATGATGCATGGTTTATTAATAACTTACATTATGCATAAGATCCCACCATTCCGCATCTTCAGTTTTCCCTCTCATGAAGTTAGGGATGTACCAAAAGCAGACATTAGGGCATTGCAATGGCGCGGAGACCAGTCTAAAGCCGGGCCTACTCGCTACCGTCTCTATACAGAATTCCGCCACTTCCATAGTGCGGTCCGCGAGAAAGTTCAGACCTTCATCGCCTCTTGCCTTCCATAGAGTCCACAGTTTGAACGCATCGATCTGTTTAGAAAAGACTATTGTCATTTATTATGGTGAGTTTATTAATAAACGAAGTACATTATATTCAAGACATTCTGTGGTAAAACACGAGTTAGAAGACCCGTCAATCTTCAAAATCGGTCTAGAAGTTTAGACTATAAGATGTCACAAGTCACAGCAAATAAGATTAGGTTAGCATTTTCGTGATTAACTTCTAAATTATTTCTTTTTTTATGTGCATTCTTTATATGTGGTTTAAAAGCGTTAAACTAATTCAATTGTATAAAACATACGAGTACAATGAAGAGTTATAATGCTTCTGGTGAGTTACGTTCCTAGAAACAATTTTGATAACAATTTATGACCCATTGTGTTTTTAACGGTTACTTTATAGCTCGTATGTTACACAATATACTAGGGGGGGTTACCAAAAATGCATGCGCTACAAAGCGATTCGATAGCGAACATCAAAAATGTATGGAACTGACATTGACGTTCGATATCTCACACATAACAAGCCCATGACTTATCGAATGTCATTGCAAGTTTCATACATTTTTGTCGATTCCATCTGCGATATTGTCAAACGAAAGACACTGGGTAACGCCCCTGTGCTGTTACGACACTTTTTTTTATAAAAAATACATTCAAGAAATGCGAGTTACGGATGACTTTTCATCTTCTTTGCAAGACAATTTGTACTTAGTACAGTCTCAGTTCACTTAAGATAATGAAAGGTATTTCAATATAGTATATATTTACCTTTCGACCGCACTGTACCACTTTGTCACCAGTATCGTAACTAATGTCATAGAACTTGTCCTGCTGGAAGAGATACTGCGCGGAGGCGCAGTTGGCGGAGTGCAGCAGACCACGCTCGCGGATCAGGAATACTGAGCACTGCAGGGGTGCGCCCACCATCTTGTGAGGGTTCCAAGATATTGAACTAGCCCTGGAAATATTATTATAGAGGGAATTTAATCTCAGTGATAGGTAAAGGAAAGTGACAGAAAAATATTAGAAAAAAATAGGAATTAACTTTGAAGTTTACGTTATTAGTTATTGGAGAAATGTAGGTACTATAAAAAAATGTTAGCAAATGGTTACCTCTCAATGCCTTTCAATCTGTGTTTGTATTTCCGTGACAATATTAAACTACCGCCCCAGCATGCCTGAAAATTGTAAAGAACAAAATAAAATTGTAGATACCTAGATTTTTCTAAAATTGAAATGATTAGTGGGCTCGTTTGATCGTTATAATTGAAACATTATTGAGCAGATACATACATCGACGTGCATCCAAATGCCGTATTTCTGGCAGACATCAGCGACCGCTTCCAGATCATCTATAGCTCCTAGGACCGTAGTACCGGCGGTAGCGTTCACCATGACAGGATACTTTCCTAAACTTCTCTCTCTTTGTATACCAGCGGCTAGTTTTTCAATGTCCATTTGTCCAAATTCATTGATTGCTATCTTTATAATATTATCAGTACCGAAACCGAGCCAATGAGCGCCTTTCATTATTGAATAGTGACTCTGTAAAACAACACTTGTACTTGAAGTATTTTAGAACATTATAATACATGGCGCTACTATAAATTGTAAATGTAATTAGTGTTTAAGAAGTGAACTAGGTGGAACCACTAGCGTTTTAGAACGTGCTATAGAAATGTTGAGGTTTAGTTCTATCCTCATAGTAATTGTGGATTAGTGCTTTCACTTGGCTAGGAAGATTAACTTGGACCGCTTTTCAAGTTAAAGTAATACTCCAAAGTGACCTTACATCTTCAGAAGTAAAAACGACAAGTTCCGGCAGACTCCGCACGCCTTTTGTTTTGACTTCGGGGAATGCTTTGTACCTCGCGGCGACCAGCGCGTACAGCATTGAGACAGACCCGCCGGGACTGAAGATTCCGTCTCCATCAGGGATACCGAATAAACGTAAAATATGACTGATCATCTTCAGTTCAACCAGAGTAAATGCTGGTGCTACTTCGAAGGTGTACCTGAAAATTTTAATAGTAACATTAAGCAGTAATTTTACTTTCTGTCCTATTTCTTTGTGCATAGAATAATGCAGGAACTAACTCAATTTGGAAACTGGCATCGCTAGTTGATGAGGTCAAGAGGCAGCTGCCATTCATATTCGAAGTAGTTTTTTAACCTATTTTATAATTTTCTATTCACATTCTAAATAATTAAAAACATACTGGCTAGTATTAAAAGCCTCGGCTATCCAAGCCCCGGCCAGGCCGTAGGTATCGGTGGCCCCGTATAACTGATTCCTGAAGGAATGCTTGTTGGTTTTGACGCTGTAGTGAAGAACTTGGCGTACACATCTCTCCAATTCCTTATCGTCCACGGCATCGGTTACGTCTAAATCTAGAATTTTCTAGAAATACAAACGTTTATTAGGTATTTTTTTTAATACCGATAGGGCGTGTTCGCTGGCGTAAGTCAACAATTCTAGCGATTTTACCATATATCTAATAACCATATCTAGATCCAGCGATTGCACGTAATTTGCACATATCTTTATAGAATGTTGCCGGCATGTCACATTGCCATTTTTAGACACAGACAAATAAGTATATCCGCATTTTGTCATTGCAATACCACACGAGCCTTGTGCTATATTCTACGCGTAGTAATTATTAATATTCATGACAATGAATACCGCTTATGTTTTTTTGTTTGTTTGTCATTTCTACACTGACATGTCGGGACTAAATCGATTAACATAGTATATTAGTACTTCTAATACGGTACTTTAGGGTCTTATAAGAAATTAGCGAACTACCTACACGTTAGGTTGTTGGTTTTGGTAAGTTATTCACGATATCTTGTACTAAATTATTAAAAAATGTTTGTTCAACAATACTTTAAGGGAAAAATGTTACGAGCATTTAATTAAAATGAAAAAAAATGAATTACTTTTATTTCTCTTTTATGGAAAAAATCTAGGTATATTAAAAAGTTGTACCCGAAATCTTTTTGTAATTCAAAAATATTTTGATAACAATTACTTATTTCTAAATAAAGATTTTGTATTATCACACTATTATCCTTAGAACTCTTTATGTGTCTAATAATTTAAAAAAACATACCTCCAATTCTTTAGGATGCTTAAAATTAATCAAGGGTACATCACTAGATGTTTCTTCTTTAATTATATCGATAATTTTATTCAAGAATGAATGTTTATGTTCCATTCTAAGCTCCACAACACGTGTAATAACAACAACGTACAACAAGTGACTGCATACGAAGGCTTATTTAACAAATTCCTTCACGCCTTCATGTTAACAGGTTTTACTCTAGAGCTAAATTAAGTGCATGTTAGATTTTTCATAGTCTCCAGCGCCTTTTATGACTTCCTGGTACTTCATAGACTTAAAATGTTTCTTAAGTCTGAGTTTTCACTGCCGAAAAATACTGTATAAGGTCCCAATTCTGATTATACACTTTAACCCTATCGCTTCATTGGACGAGTTCGCAAAGAAAACGAATATTTTGCTTCGGCGTGAGTCTGTTTTTATCGCGAACTCTAATGAAACCCAAAGGGTAATCAACTTATGCAACTTACTTACATAGATTCCTATCACGTCGTGTTTGTATTGCCGAAGCTTTTTAAAGATTATTCGTAGATGTTAAGGCCTCGTTTACGAAGGCTTTAGACGCGACATTAGATAGCCACATAGAAAACAAGTCATTACCATCTAAGTTCAATCCCGTGGTCAATTCCACATTAAATTCTTTCAGTTCCTATCTCGTCATATTATAAACTAGCGAAGTTTACAATTTGTCGGCTGACTACAGACCGCACGTAAGGTATGTGTTTGCAAGTTTATTTTCTCATTACATATTCATTAACCATTTATGCGATGAATATTGAAGCCAATTATTCTGTTAGGTAAAAGTAGATATATGTATTCACGCAAAATACGCGCTAGTCGTGGAGTTGCAGAAAATGGAGCCCATCATAGGTCTTTAACCTTTTAGGTAAGAGTAACATTTATTTTATTGTAAAGAAAACTAAGATCTAAAATAATATAAAGAACGGAAAATTTGTAGCTCAAACCTGCTCAAAACCTTGACTTTTTTATTAGAATTTTGAAAAAACATCCGATGTCTTTGTTAGATATTTGTTTATGGTAACATTGACTTGTCATTGTCAAATTATGCTAATTTGTAAATGTCTGTTTTAATAGTAATTTGCATAATTTCTACAGTTTTAGCACTAAATAGCACTAATAAATGTGACTCGTACGTTTGTTAATTGCCAAGTCAATGACCAGGGAAGCAGAAGCCCGTTGTGGTAAAATTGTTTGTATTAATATTTGAAATTAACGCCTTTTGCGAATACGCTTCAAGGTTTTTATTATTCAGTATTCATTCTACAATACTTCTTTATGCGTTTTTAAGTTCCACATCTATGTTGTTTTTTCAACATTTTTCAACAAAGCCCATAACAACATTTCCTTTTATGTAACTAGTCTAACCTATAATCACAACCACATAGATTTAATAGAAGGTAATCTATTATTTCAATCATTTTGGCACGTATCAAAATTTCAAGTTAAACACAATGAACTTCCGCAGACAAAGGACTCGTTCCAGACGTAGTTCACTGAACGCTATGATAAACACAGAAAAATGGCGAAGCTTTCCCAGAAGAATCTCACACGCAGATAACGATTTACCTGAGGAAGATTCGACTGATGAAGATAGCCCAAAGACAGCTAACCTTAGTGATCTGACACAAGAGTTCTTCGGTCGCGAAAGCGTATCAGAAGAACAAATAGACCAAGATGTTGAGGTACGGCTGTCGAGGAAACAGACGCTGATCCTCGCCACCATGGTGCCTGATGAAATACTTCTATTAGAAAAGTTTGTTACTAATTTCATAATTTTAATCATGAGAATTTCTTACTGGTGAAGGTTGATTTGCTAGCTAGCTTTATATTTTTATTTTTTCTAATTCCTATTTTGAAGTAATTGTCTAATGCTTTGATGAATTTATTCTAGATGCATTAAAATTTCAGCTTCGATGAAAAACGTGAGCCCAAACGATTTGTTGGAGTACTATTGATGGCCGATGTGTCTGGATATACAGCACTGTCTGAACGATACACCAATTCTGGTAAAGGTGGAACGTACCGGCTGACTGTTACCTTGAATACGTACCTGGGTTCATTGATCGAAGTGATATATAGTCACGGTGGTGATATCATCAAGTTTGCAGGCGACGCGTTCCTTGCACTGTGGAAGACAGACAAAAGGTCATACCTTAATCATACAATACACACAGCAATAGCATGCGCCTTAATAATACAACATTCTTTTGGTACCTACGAAACAGACGTTAAGGTGAATTTAAAAGTAAAATTAGCAATATCAGCAGGCAACCTAATGTTCGCTCCGATTGGTAAAGGTATAGACATGAATTACATAATATTTGGTCTACCTGTACTCGAAGCGAAGACGGCAGAGAGTCTTTGCCTCTCCGGAGAAGTGAAATTAACACCGACAGCTTGGGGACACTGCTACTCGAGAAATTATGATTACGACATTCATGATGATGGGCATGTTACAATTAAATCAATTCTTTACGATCCTCGAGAAAAAGATGTAACGAAACCATTTTTAGGTTTCAGTGGGATGCTCAGGCAAATAAAAAAACCTTTGATTGGTATTGAAAATTTACCGGACAATCTATTGGATAATACAAAGGTAAAAGTTGGGTGGGAATCATTAAAAACAAGTGAAGCATTGAACGTACGAAAAACGATATTAATTGCAGAAGAAAGAAATATTGGTTCAGAAATACGAAAGTTTATGATCAGACCGGTACTTACACAAATCGACGCTCATCAACCTTTAGAATATTTAACAGAAATGAGACATGTTTCTGTATTATTCATTACACTTAAACCTCGCAATTGTCCATTCCCGCAACTCATTACTATCGTTAATAATTCATATCAAATTACGTGTGAAATTGTTTACAAATCTATGGGTTGCGTTAATAAAATAATACTTTTTGATAAAGATATTATGATCCTTGTAGTTTTTGGACTACGAGGATTCAAACATGAATCTGAAGCACAAGCAGCCTTGAAATGTGCTTCTGGAATAAAGAAATCATTATCAGCTTTGGACGGAGTTATCGAAGTGTCAATCGGCGTGACCACTGGACAGGTATACTGTGGAGTAATCGGACATCCCTTAAGAAGAGAATTCACTATAATTGGAGCTGTTGTAAACAAAGCCGCAAGATTTATGTGTTACTTTCGGAACAAAATTACTTGTGACGAAACTACATATGTTAAAAGTAAGATGTCCAGCAACGGGTTTACTCTCCAACCGGCCGCGGATTTGAAAGGCATCAATCATCCTGGAAAGATTTTTGAATACACTGAAGAAATAAGAGTAAAAGAATTATACGATATACCAGTACTACCTCCGCTTTTAAACCGCCACGATGAATTCGAATATTTTAAAAATTGGATCGATAACAATGATTTATCGTTTAGGGATTTTGATGCGCTCTTATTTATAGGAGAGTTTTGCTCTGGAAAAACTAGGCTATTAGAATGGCTCACGCGATATGTCAAAAATAAAGGATTACGAACATGCTATCTCAGTCTTTCATCTATTCACTCTGCGACACCATATTTAGCGTTAGGTCAAATTGTCAACGAAATGTTAGGATTAAAAGATCCCATTATAGGTTTTTCAAAAGAAGAGAAGATAGTACAGATGCTTAATTCTTATAATTCAGATTTATGTTACCTAAACAACATTATAAAAGTTCGATTCGCATATCATGAGGGGATTTACACTCAAGATGAAAACGTACGTAAGGAAAAAGCCAAACATATCTTTATGAACCTTATTAGAGCATTTCCTGAACCTCATGTTATATTTTTAGACGACCTGCAGAACCTAGATGCATCTTCGTGGGAGTTTATATCGATAATGTTAGATGCGCCTAAGATTTACACCGTTTTAACGATTACACGTGGAAAGTTTAATAGTATACAAAATTGGATTTATAGTGTATTCATTAACAGCAGTATAAGAAAGATTGTTTTAGGACCTTTGTCTTCGCATTGGATACCATCACTGGCGTGCCAAATACTTGACGTAGAAGCTGTACCCAGGGATCTGTGCGACACACTCAAAACTAAATGTAAAGGTCTGCCGGGTCTCGTCGAAAGTTTTATTGTGAATTTATTTTCGAACGGCGCTTTAGAGACGAAAAGAATACTTAAACACGAATTAGATGATTTAAAAAACGAAGATCTTCAATTCCCCGACGCTGAACTACTCCGCCTACAAGCAGTAAGTGTAGAAGATCAGGAGGCTTTAGACCAATTCGTTGCTGACAACTCCACTGAAGATATTGCAGTGTGCATTGTAACTAAAAAGGAAGAACTAAATACTGATATGAACGAACAAAATGTAGATGCTATGATAATGGTACAAATAGACTCTTTAACTCCTTATCAACAACTGTTGTTAAAGATTGCTTCAGTTATAGGCAACGTACTATCGAGAACTCTTTTGGAAAGTATTATGTATGAAAACAACCCATTAATTACAGCAAAAGCGATAAAAAGATTATTTGCTATGCGTATACTGACTTGTGCAAACGTAAGATACCGTCTTAACAGAAGAGTAACCAATGCAACATCTGTAACGAGTATTGCAGTCAACACGAACTTGTCCTGTGATTGCTCTTTCGAACATGATTCCGAAGAAAACGAAAATCTACCAAAATATGCGTTTTGTAAAGTTATGAAGTTTAGAAATAAAAATTCAAGAAAAACTTGCTATGAACTTTTACCTATGAATCAAAAGAAAGAATTTCACTCTCGAATTGTAAATTACCTAGAAAAGACGAAACAAAAGTGTCCCGATTGCGGCGGCATCATTATGATCGTTCAATCAGTCACGAATATTTCCAACTATTCGTACGAAGTACGACGATCCAGTAATAAAATTGATCACACGAGAGACAGTGATACGAGTCTTCCTAAAATCGGTGAAGAAATAGAAGTAAGCAACATAGATATAACCCAGAGTGTATCAATGCGAAGTGCCATAGACGTAAGACGAACAAAATCTGATAGTAGTAGCAGGCAGGTTTTGGGACCTAAAGCGACATTAAGCGATAAAAATACACATTTAACTTTGAAACAAACTGATAAATCTCAGCCTTCGACTATTTTGAAAAATAAAACTGAACGCTCGGACATATTTGATGGTAGTCGAAGGTCGATGAAGAGAGTGACAATGACAAGTTTGCTTTCAAAAGACATTAGTTTTACTGAGCTGAGTAATTCAAAGATATATGACATGCTCCGGGAGGTCACTGAAGCCAGTACGATAAACGAGTGGCACGACTTAGGGGTAGTGGACAGCTCTGACGATGTCAACGAAAACGGTAAAGGATATTTCAAACTTAAAATTGAAAGAGGTGTATCTAAAACCCGATTTGAAAAATGTGCTTGTTTAGAATTGAACATCACCATTTACGAACAGCTTATAAATCACGCAAGAGAAGCAGATTTGAAAGTAAAAATGATAGAATTCTTAATAAATTATAGCTACTTTAATTTACTGGCAAACAACTTTGAGTGTATTTACCCAAAACTGGATGAAGCTGAAGATATTTGCTATGAAAAGTTTGTTGAAAACATGACTTCATTCGACAAGCGAAGGTTTTTAGGAAGAATACATACTCTGAGAGCGGCAGCGCTACTGATGAGTGGAAAGTTAGCAGCCGCTAAGATACATATAGACCGAGCCATTAAAATCTACGGTTTGAATCTTGATAAAGTCTCAGATTTCTTCAATATTCGGAACATAGTAACGGCAACTCCATTCAAGCGCAGCAAATATTTAAAACATAGTATGATCATGAAATCTGATTCGATATTTTGCCTAAACGTTACAACTTTATTGTTTTCCGCTTTAGGTGATGAAAATATTTCCAGAATATCTGCACTTCGTGCTTTGAATTTAACGCAAAAAGTCGAATGTAGCATCATCGATTTATGTGATGCATTCAGTAACGCTATACAAGTGGAACTTGTTCGGGGAAATGCTGAATTTACGAAAGACATAGAGCGAATGGCAATTCTAACTTTTAAGAATCTGTCTCAGCCTATCCAGGCTGAAGAAATGTTTGCTATTGGGAAATTCTTTATGGCGTCGTTTCGAGGAAGACTGGCACGAGGAAAACTAGCTGAAGCCATTCGTTCAGGTTTTAGATCACTTGTCATAAGTCGATTTCTGCACGCGGACAGTATATCATTAGATATGATTCCTGACCTATTTTACATTTTACTTTCAAGACGTCGCATAGAGGAAGCTATTGACATACTCAAATTGTCTTTCCAATTCAGCCACAAACAATCAACCACAGAATGGGAAACTTGGTATTACGCGCTTTGTATCGACCTTATTTTAGACGCAGGTTTTCAATTAGAAACACCGAACGAAATCAGTAGATACGCCGAGCATGCGTTAAACACAGGACTTTCAGCGGGCCTGAGTCGGCGCAGACTGATTGTAGGTCTATGGACTTATTGGTTACGCGCAGATGTGGATCGTAAAGCGAAACGATTCGAAGCAGAGGCTTTAAACTGGACCGCGTATGATGAAGATGACGGGTCATTAAATACTCTATTTAGCGCAATGAGGCTGGCCGAAGGCATGTTGGAAAGTCTTGCGAGGAAAATGGATGATCTGCGAAAGGCAAGTTTTCAAAGCCTCATCTGAAATAACTCCGTATGGTTTTCTAACTGTGTAAAATGTTATCTTTAGGTTGTTGATCTGATGGAATTACGTTCTATTGCCGAACGAGAATTGACAAGGCTTGAAAAAGATGCAAAAATGATGCGAGCCATTTACCCGAGATGGATATTATTAAAGGGCAACTCTCTTTTTTTATCTGGTCGGCAAAATGCAGCAATGTCAACATATAATCACGTTAGTATACTTTTATTTATGGCTTTTGGTATACGTTTTGTTAATGAGTAAGTCGAACCAAATATTATTACAAATTAACATATTATAATATAACTATTATAACTATTCAGGCATTAGAAGAATCGCTTCGCATCAATAGCCATTTAGAAGAAGAGTTGGTCCGTGCAGCCACATCAAATTCGAGGTTTTGGATACAAAGTTCTCGGACTGGCAATTTTATGCATTGGAGGGAAGGTTGCGAACACGCGCGATCCACTTGGCATAACATTATGTACAGAATAACAACAACACGGTCTTAACAATGTAAATTGAACGCAAATAAAAGTTAGTGTAAGAATTTTTTTTCTATTCATTCAATTTTAGTATCGGTGAATCATCTCGAAAAGCAATTGTCTAAGGAGGGACTTTGTTAGTCGTTAAGTCAAGCTTATTCGTATTATATCTCATAATATCAGATTTTAAATATAATTTGTAGAACATAATACCCTAAGTTTGCAGCAAAAAATATTTAAAGCTTTAACCGTATTACGAAAGAGAATAAATTGTAGAAAAAATAAACTACTTTCCTTTTTTAAAGCTTGAAACACTTTTGGTATATTTGACATGTTTGAATGTTAACTGGCAATACTTTTTTAATACGTCAATTTTATTTGTTGTTGACATTGACAGAACCAGGCTAAAAGTTGTTTACCTTTTAAAAAGTTCTTCATAAACTTATTTATTTTATTAAATTAAATGACTTATATATAAGCTTAAATAAATATTTATTATAAGTAAGTTTAGGTATACAACCATAAATGTATCGCCGACGTTCATTTTATATTAAAAATCTTATTTAATGTTGTTTACAAATGTTTTGAAAACGATAAACCTACCTTGACCTTTAAAACGACTTTGTATCGTTTTGCTCAATAAGTTTGCTATCTTATCGATAATTACTGTAAGTAATATATAAATATATAAACTTTAATATATAAAGTTTATGAATATTAACCCGGCATAATGTCTGTGACTCAAGAAAAAAATGTTTTTGTTGGTACCATCGTCTCTTCAAATTCTTTGGACCGGTTAACTATTTTAAATGGGTTTATTGCTGTTGAGAATGGAAAGGTTAGTTTGTAGCCTTTTTATTATAATACTAAATGCAACAATAAACAAATAAACTGCTAAATATGGATTAACATAACAGTTTAATAATTTGTTTTAAATATTTTACCAAAACACAAGCTGTTTGCGACTCCATATACGGAACTAATAAATATAGCAAATGTGTTTTCCAGGCTATGTTCTACATATGTGGAAAATTTCATTGAGATCTGTTAAGCCCTTTCACAGATAACTTCAAACAAACATATTGATCCATCATAACTTTCATACATTATTAAGATTATGAATGTTACCAGTATCTATGTTTTTTTACAGATAATTAAAATAGGTTCAATAGAAGAATTAAATACGATAAACACATCAAAGGAATTATTGGATTTTAAAAAAGTTATTCTAAATGAAAATCAATTATTGTTACCCGGGTTTGTTGACTGTCATACACATGCTCCACAGTTTCCTAACATTGGTCTTGGTCTAGACAGACCTTTGCTGGAATGGCTGGATAAATATACATTTCCTCTGGAGAGTAAATATATAGATGTTAATTTTGCTAAGAGTATATATGGAAGAGTGGTGGTTAGTTTATTTTAAATGTACTAGGAGGTCATAATTTAATGTTAATGTTTTTTTTCCTATCACAAGTACATATTCATTACTTAAAGTAAAATCTCAATAATAGTTTAACTCAAATTATTATATAGTTTTGATGATAAAATGTTTTTTTTTTAATTATTGTCATGAATAAAAATGTAACATACACAACAAAAATTACAATTTAAAGTTTCTGCATTTATGCTAATGATTTTTTTTTAAATGTAATGTAAATTTAGGACAAAATATTATAAGTCCTCAATGCAGATGGTTTTAAATGTACAGTTTGACTTTACATTTAAAACTGATGTGTAGGCAAAACTGAGAACTATAGTTTGTGCAGTCCAAATTGACGCATATATGTCAGTTTTAACCGTACAATCAAACTGAACATTTGTAACCAGCTTTAGGGTAAATTCACACTAAATCTACACTGTTTGAGTGTGATAATTAATAATTATTTAAATAAATATTTTTAGCAAAGATTAATTAATAATGGTACAACGACCGCATGTTACTTTGGTTCACTACATCTAGAAGGGACATTAGCACTAGTCGATAGTGCTGTAAAGTACGGACAGAGGGCGCTAGTGGGCAAAGTTAGTATGAATATAAAAAATGATGCAGGATATTATAATGATACTCAAAAAGAATTAAATGATGTTGAATGTTTTGTACAAAAAGTATTGGCATATAAGGCAAGTATTTTTTTTTAATTTCTACGTGATGTGATTGTGTGGCATTGCTCTTACAACTTTATCTTTAGCATTATTTCTGTTTCCATTATTGAAAAGTTGTTTGCAAGTTTTTCATTTTTTTTTTATTAAAAATTGTTACGACGAATTTTCAAACGCCATTCGAATATTTAAGAGAGTCTTACATGTTAAGTCCGTACTCTAAATTCTACGACGGTCTCGCTGTATTTTGACATCACATAGATTTAAAGCGACGCTTAAATTTTAGTAGCGTTTGAATATTCGGTTGTTATCTTACATCCCTAAAAGTATTGTGATATAAGTGAAAATTTTAAATATTTTGTTACATATTTAAAATAGTGTAAATATGTAGATACGATATGATGGGTTCGATTTTCCTTCACTCCACGACTAGCGCGTATTTTGCGTGACATATTTTTGAATATCTTCAGATACGTGCAGACATCACGATGTTTTCCTTCACCGTACGCGTCGGGTAAATATACTTTTCTATTTCAGAATGATTTAATATGTCCTGTAGTAACTCCGAGGTTTGCAGTGAGTTGTGACGCTACTTTGATGAGAGGTTTATCTGATATTGCTAATAGATACGGCTGTAGGATACAGGTATATATTGTTAATCTATACTAATATTATAAAAGATATTATAAAGAGAGAAACATTGTATTTTTGTTTGTATTGAAATAACTCAAGAACTACTGGGCTGATTTCAAAAATTCTTTCTTCATTACAAAGCTACATTATCCCTGAGTAATATAGACTATAATTTTTATTCCAAGTGGACGAAGTCGCGAACAACAGCTGGTATATGATATACAGATAAGCAAGAAACCTCTATAAGCGAGAGTCATTCTCTGGTCCCGACGAGTTACATCCATAAGCGAGAAACTCTGATTAGAGAGGAACTTCTATAAGCGAGACTAACATCGCGGTCCCCTCGACTCGCTTATACTAGTTCGGTTGTACTAGTGTTTACCCGCAACTTCGTCCACGTGGAATTAAAAAAATAACTTATTAGCCTGTTCGTTCTTCCAGACTTCTACATCCATGTTTAATATAATTTATATACTTTTTAAATTATGTGACAAATGTGTATTTATGTGTATCTATACTAATATTGTAGAAAGGAAAACATTGTATTTTTGTATGTATTGAAATAACTCAAGAACTACTGGGCCGATTTTAAAAATTCTTTCACCGTTAGAAAGCTACATTATCCCCGATTATATATTATATTACGACTATAATTTTTATTTCGAAGTGGCGAACAACAGCTAGTGTTTAATAAATTCTCTCCTTATTCCAGAGTCATATATCAGAGAATGTTAAGGAAATCGAACATGTATTGGACATCAATCCTGACTGTAAAAGTTATTCCGAAGTATATGATAAAAGCCACATACTTAATGATAAGGTATGTATATTTTTATAAACTCTTTTAGTTATGTATTGTATTAATATAAGGTGGTTAATGAACATTTGACATTCCCCTTCCCATGGTTGCGCCAAATCTCTTAATTTTCTATCCTAGGGCTTCATTAGACCGATGTCACGCAAAAAATGTCCTCACGCCGAAGCTTAATATAATTATCGCTGACTCGGTCTAATGAAGCCGTAAGGTTAATTTATTGTAATCAAAAGGTATAAGGAATGCTTTAAAAAATCAAACAAAACACTCAATGGATTCCATTTCACACTTATCTTCTGTATGGTCGTAAATATAAGCAAATAGTTACATATAGTTGAAACTATTTTAGATAAGCTAGTTCTCTGCTCCTTATTGACGACCTCTATAAGCGAGAAACCTCTATAAGCTAGACAAATATCGCGGTCCGGGAATCTGGCTTAAGGATGACTTACTTTACACCGTGGTCCGGGGCCGAGTAGTCACGGTATCAATACAAAACATACGTGCGTGCCCGAGCCGAATGGGGCACATTGATGGCCCGGAGGGAGCAGGGTATACCGTGAGTCATCTTTTATCCAGCTTGGTATTTATCAGTGTATAATGGCGCACGCGGTATATCTAAGCGAGCAAGAGATGCGTCTACTGCGCGTGCGCGGCGTCACTGTCGCGCACTGCCCCGCCTCCAACACTCGTCTGCGTTCCGGACTCTGTCCGGTACGAGGACTGATTGATGCCGGACTTACTGTGGGATTGGGAACTGGTGAGATATTTATGTAGTCAAACCTAGATAAACGAGTCATTCTCTGGTCCCGACGAGCTACCTACATAAGGGAGAAATTCGGATTAGAGAGAAGCCTCTATAAGATAAATATCGCGGTCCCTTGGACTCTCGCTTATCGAGGTTTGATTATATTTGATACTGGCTGTTCGCGGCTTCTTGTGGAATTAAATAATATAGCCTATGTTATTCAGGGATAATGTAGCTTTCTAATGGTGAAAGAATTTTTGAAATCGGCCCAGTAGTTCTTGAGTTATTTCAATACAAACAAAAATATAGATATTTTCTCTTTATATTAGTATAGGTATGACTAGATGTCGGCCAAGACCGCGAGGAATAGAAAACTTAGTAACTTGTGTTCTACCAGACTACATCTATGTAAAATTTCATAATGATCCGTTCTGTCGTTATAGATACCTTCAAATACCCCTCCATAAACAAATTTGTCTTAGTATGTAAAATTATCTTTTTTAATAACTCAATCTGAACGAGTATATGTAGTTTAGATTTTTTTTCTATTATCATTTTTTAGTTCTTTTTAAGGCCCATTAATAATAACTAATTTGTTTTTTTTTGATAAATATAATAAATAAAAAGTTACTAATATGACAGACGTGTCCGGGGGCGATAGTTCATCAATATTAGATGCGATGCGGCGAGCGATGGACGTGTCCACGCATCTAGAGATCCTAGATTCGGCTGCGAGACCCGCGCTCACCTGGAAGGAAGTGTTCCATCTAGCCACGCTAGGGGGCGCCACAGGTAATATTATCTTTGACTGTTTATAGTAAGTTTCATTGCTACAAAACTGTTATGTCAAATGCATACAATTATTATTGGAAAATAATTAGGCAGATTCTATCACGTTCTAACCGTTTATAACGACGTCGAAGGACTATTTTAAAGGATGACTCAAGCTACGCCGTGCCGTGTCCGTTCCGGGCCCGAGCCGTGAATGTGTCTAAAAATAGTCGAACCTGGATAAATGAGAGTCCTAATTACCGCGATATTTGTCTCGCTTAGAAAGGTTTCTCTAATTCGAATATCTCGCTTATGAAGGTAACTGGACCAGAGAATAACTCTCGCTTATACAGGTTTGACTGTACAGCACGTGCTCGAACCGGGTGATGGACAAAGCACGGTAAAGATATATTTTGTAGACACACTCGTAACTCAGGCACGGACGCGACACGGCGAAGCGTGAGTCATCCTTTATGTTTCTGTCACTATATCCAATTTCTCCATTGATTAATTTCTACTATAGTAAAAATGTTAATATTTTCGTTCTAGCTTTACGTCTGGATGATAAAATCGGTAATTTCGAAGTTGGCAAAGATTTCGACGCGCAGATCATTGACGTATTTGCAAATGGCGGACAAATTGATAAGTACGAGTACGCGATGGGCGACGAGGAGCGTGTGGCACATCTCTTACAACGTTTCATATATTTAGGTGACGATAGAAATATTATTGAAGTTTATATTAAAGGGAGAAAGGTAAAAGGTTAAACCTTAAATGCAATTTCTTACAAAATGTGTATATACCACGTTTCACGTTATTTTATTGAAATCGTGTGTTACGTGTTGAAATGTGCAAAAGCAATTATGCAAGTTTCGGTGACAAATCTATTTTTTTTTTGACATTTCTATTTGGCTGTCGACTAAGTTGATAGTTATAAGAAGCGTCTCAGTAATTTTGTAATTATTAATTCCAGGCCGCAATAAAAACCATGCATTTAAGGGTTAAAAAAAATAAAAAAAAAAACCATTTCGAATATATTTTGTTATTTTTTTTACACGTTATATCTATTATATTGTTTTTTTATTTTATTTTTCGTTTTGATAAAGGACAAATAATGTAATCACTCTTGCTATAGACCTATAAGAAAAATAAAACCAATATTAATTATTTGTTTTTTTATTTATTCTCGTGTAATTCTTTTACAATTTATATAGAAAAATGTGCAAATATAAGACAGTAAAAATTGGAATTTACAAGCGAAATACTTTGACATAATACAATACAGGAATTACAATTACACTTGTTTAAGCGACAAAAAACTTAAAAATTCGAAGTTTTTTTTGACAATACTAAAATACCATACTAAGGTAGAAATGACCGGAAAACAAAATATATTGGTTTAACTTAAATGCAAGGAAAAATTATTTAATTATTTTACACAATTTTTTTTTATCGGTCATTTTCTGTTAATTTCGCTAAAAATATTTTAAAGCTTTAAAATTTCTTACACAACTTATTGTTTCACAAAATAATACCCAAGAAATTTTATTAAATACTCATATTCGGTGGAATGATAACGAAATATTCGAGTGATACCAAAATACAAAATACTGTCGAGTCTGGATTAGCGAGAGGCCAACGGGCCCCGATATTTGTCTCGGTTATGAAAACCGTCCCTCGGGATCATACCGTGACTCTTGCTTATAGAGGTTTCTCATTAATCCAGTTCTCGCTAACCCAGGTTCGACTGTATGAAACAGTCTTACAAATCATTATACAAGATCTTAAAAATAGTAAATTTTAATATTAATAGTTTGCCCGTGAATTAAATATAAAATTATAAAAAACGTGCAGGATTAATACAATATTTTTGCATTGTTACTAAAACTAATTTAAGAGGTTAGAATGTGCAATATATTTTCACAAAAAAATGTTTTTTTTTTAATATATTTTCCAAAAATTAACTTAAAATTTTATTAAAATATTTACAACTCTAAATTAAGCTTCAAAAAAATCAACTAATTAATATGAATATTTTATAATACATTCTAACCTCATAGAAATAATTTACAAACTTCAAAGTTTATCATACTTAAACCCATAGGTTTGTATTGCCAAAACAAAAAAAAATAACTTCCCAATCCCTATGGGGAAAAATATATTACTTCGTCAGTGTAAACCGACTTTAACAATGGATACTGTGATGGTAATAAAGCCCCATAAAACTACGTAATACCGACGTTTGACTTGACACGTGTTGGCTTAAAAAACTCTATTACCTGAAGTGCCAACTCAAACTACTATAAAACCTAATAATAGTCAATGAACACAAGAGTTTGGACACTTCTAAAAATATTCTATATTTGTCACAATTTAGACCCATTTTAACAGATAAAAAAAAACAGTTTATTATATATGTTTTCATTTTTAACACCTGTATACTGCTATCCCGTTTATTGTTTTAGATAAAATAGAGACAACAATATGTGACTGAACGTTGAATTTAGGTTAAATAACCTCCAAATAATTACCGTCATTTTGAATTAGTTTACCTAACTTAGTTGTCAAAATAGGCCCGTCAAATACACGTTTAAAGAAATATACAGTATTTCTAAGACTAAATAATTTAGGATTCAACCTGGGACATTGACACAATGTCTAGGTTCCTAATTTACAAGAAAATGCTTAACTTAAATGGCTACCTACATGCCACAACAACCATTAATATTTTGTAACAAAAATATATTGAGCTGCCTCTTATTAAAATTAAACTAAAATTGCAGACCTTATGTACAGGGAAAGTGTTAAAAACTATAATGAAAATATCCTTTAATATACCAGGAACATCTTTTTAGGATATTTTGGCTTAAAAAATTGTCAAAAACTTGAACAACATATTCTTTATGTTCATATTTAGTTTTAATTTTATCTGGACAAATACCCAATTTTTTAAGGTGTTATTAGACCGATTTCACGCAAAAAACGGCCTTACGCCGAAGCAAAATTTAACGCGAACTCGGTCTAATGAAGCCATAGGGAATAGAAATAATAATTGACCATCGTAGTTTAAAGTTCCCTGGACTTAGAAAAATTTATTTCAAATTCGGTCTGCTATAACAAACTTAAAATGCTTACAAAAATAAATACAATATAAATGTGGGAACGAATGTGCATAACAATTAAAAAAAACATAACCTTAAAGTCCTAATTATTTACATTATAATACTATTAAATAGTTCTAGCGTCAAACAGACAGACAATTTTAAGCTATATTAAGTCAAGTATCGTTAGAAATTATAATTATTCATAAGAGATTTCACAAACACCTAGCACCTAGTAATTGTATGTAAAAAATACCAGAAAAAAATTGAAAGATTAAATTCGTTATTATATTTTGTACTGTTTTAATAGACTTCTTTTCAAAATTATTTATTGTAATTAATTTTAAGAGATAATTTTAATTCCACATAAAAAAAATGACTTCCGAAATTTTAAATCATCAAAAATGTAAATTGACTTCAGAAAATTAGTTTAATTAACTATAAATATTTTTTACGTTATTTTGTGCAATCAAATATTTTTAATAATACGGAAAAATGAAAGTCTACAAGGATTATGAATGTCATTACGCATGCATAATATCTCCAGAATACGAATTTCTTTTGTGTCCCCCCATTTTTCTCGCTATTGAGTAGTTACCTGTGACGTCATCGTAAAATCGTAAATTTTGTTTTACGAATGAAAAAATATGACAAATATAAAGTCGGTGATAATATTGTGATCATTTTAATTACGCTTTGGATAGGTTTTTGGTTTTATCTTTAAAAAAATCCAAAAAGTTATTTCTGAAAAAATATAGTCAAGTAAGTCCCTCTCCCTATTTTTTCTAAATCCTCCCCATTTTTTCTTGTCCCTCCCTCATTTTTTCATACTTTACATGCGTAATGCATTCAACTTCAGTCTTTACTTGGTTATAAGTTTAATTCCGTAATTTTCTTAATATTTCCAAATATTGCTTTTGACTGCTCTCGTGAGCGACTTATTTCCATACTGTTGAGGTAGAGAGAAATGCAAAACTATAGAATATATAGAAAATTAGAAATATTAAATAGTTTTTAAATTATCCTATTTTCACTATGGCATGATGATTTTGACATTTTTTTGTTTACATACATTTGCACAAGTATTTTTTTAATGGTTCCGTACTTAAATGTGACATGAAAAATATATTTTTTTTAATGTCAAAAAAATCATGCTAAATAAAAAAAAATCAAGTTCCTTACTAAATAATTTATCCTAAAAGTTGTTTTTTAATTAACTAATATAAATGTATTTACAGGAATGTGTGATGAAGCTCTCACTCCTAATTTTAGTAGTTTTTACTGTAACCACTAGAATTTAAAATCACTAATTTATAGTAACCGTTGCGTTCAGTGCTTGTTAATTTATTGGACGTTCGCAAAAGTAGAAATAAGTTTTTTTTATAAATTGTAAAAAATGATACAAACTATAATTTTTTTAAGTATAGATAATGGCACTCACTTTTTTTTGAACAAAGACATTTTTTGTCTTCGATAAAAAAAAGTCAAATAGTACTAAAAATATGGAAGAACAATAAAAAAGCCTTACATAGTATTACATACAAAAATCGTAAAATCCTAAGTTGCCTGGAAAAATGTAGAGAGCATTTTAAATTGATTATTTTTGTGCAAAACCAAAATATTTTTCTAATCTTCCAATAATGTTTGTGTTACCCAGTTTTAAAAAAAGAATATTCACGGATTACACAATTAAAAAAAAAACATATTTGATGAAAAAATAACATTGTTGCTAAAATAATAATAAAAAAAGTATTTTTCGACAATACTGGCAGCCGACACGGACTTTTTCGATGTCTGTACCGACAGCTAATAGACACCGACTGCAAAACCGCTTGATGAGTTGTATGAAGGTTATTGGGTCATTATGAGTGATGTGGGCCTACATAGACCATAATACTGAAGAGTATCACTTCTTGTGTTGTAATGGGGGTCGCTATAACGTATTAGTGGTGTGGGGCTAATTGGACAACACCATACTTCATTAGCTGGGCTATAATGTATAATATGAGTGGTATAGGGCTAATTGGACTACACCATACTTGAGATGGACAAGGAATAGGATGAGTGGTATGGGGCTAATTGGACAACATTCTTGATAACTTGGATAAGGTAAGAGTGGTATGGGGCTAGTTGGACACCATACTCGAGTCGGATACCGTATAGCATGATTGCAGGGTGT
>QDHC01002140.1:329354-353704 GCA_013186455.1 Papilio dardanus tibullus
CTTAAGGTGAGATTCGACCCATGATGGGCTCCATTTTACGCAACACGACTAGCGCGTATTTTGCGTGAATACACGTATCTCTGGCTTATAGAGGTTTCTCTCTAATTCGAATTTCTAGCATAAGGAGGCAATTCGGGACCATAAAATGACTCTCATTTATAGTTTTCTCGCTTAGCCAGTTTCGACTGTAGACCTAAATGTAACAAAGGAATTGTGAAGTAGTAACATTCCATTGCCACAATGTCTAAAACGATTTTGAATGATCAACTAAGAAAAAGATTTTGAACTACCCTCCTTAATTAAATTAAAAAAATTCAGAATATAAACATTCAAAATCGTCAATCAACCATTGAAATATCCCAGAAAAATAAATCCGATTTCAATGATTATAAAAATACTATGAAAAAAATCCACGAAAACACACAACAAACAATTGAACATATGAATGCTATCACTACAAGCGAAAACAAACATCTATCAATATGACACATACGAACAGTGCGTAATAACCAACAAACATACAATCAAATGATATGATATATGACATGTGAATCTTATCTCTATATATCAAGCTTAAAATACATAAACGCAATACAAGAGAAAATATGAGGAAAGTCGAACCTGGATAAGCGACAACGATATGTGTCTCGCTTATAGATGTTTCTCTCTAATCGGAGTGCCTACGGCTTGTAGTAACCCAACGGCTTCTTTGAACCGATCACGCAAAAAACGTCCTTATGCCGAAGCAGAATCTCCGTTTTTTTTCGCGAACTCTGTCTGATAAAGCCATAGGGTAAAGATTTCTTGCTTATCCAAGTTTAACTATCTTATATATTTCAGAAACCTAACCTATTGTGAAGGCAATTATATATAATCATATAGCCATCCCTCCCATTCATTTTGACAAAACGAAGACAACAATATGTGTCAAAGAGTAGACAAGTGTCACGGTTAGACAATTTTTTTTTATACTACAATATCATCTAAATTAAAGTACATAAAGATAAAAATATATTTGCATTTGATATGTAAAATCACTACATAGTATAAAACAAATTCGCTTTCTCTGTCCCTATATCTATGTATGCTTAAATCTTTAAAACTACGCAACGAATTTCGATGCGGTTTCTAATAAAGAGTTTGAACAGGAAGATTTTTATATACAATGTTCACAGTTTTTCTGTAGTGTATTTAGTATCAGCATTGCACCCTTACGAAGCCGGGGCGGGTCGCTAGTCACATAAAAAAAACTTCTAAAAATTATGTAACTTTATTCATTTGACAGTTAAGTTTACCGTTCAGAATCTAGTTTATTTAAACAAAATAATTAAAATCTATATAAAATAAAAATAAATCCAACAGGCTAAAATGCACATAACAAAATGCAAAACAAACTCAAAGATTTCTGATTTAAGAAAGTTATAGAACATAGGTGAAATAAATTTAACACTTTCAATGCCACGATTTACAAATTACGCATATATCTGTAGCAGTGAAGGTGTTAAGTGCAAAGCATGCTAAAGCCAGCCCCTGTACCATGAATGTGCTTGTAACCCTACTTCTTATATACACCGATGTCACGCAAAAGCGGCCTTTTACGCCTAAGCAATACCTCCGGCTTTTCTCTCCTCGAATAAAAGAAATATGCTTCAATATAAACTAACCGTATTTGATCTAGTTCTTGTAATGCTGTTTTATGTGAAATAGCCTGTTTGATAATTATGTGTTATTGTGTTATATTTAATGACTTAATATTGGTATATAAAATGCCTTGTGATATTTTTGCGAGATCCTTACACGGTCGTGACGCAACAGTTTTATGATTGTTAATTTGGCACCGATCATGACAATTTGACATTGATCATGACAATTTGACATCGATCATGACAATTTGACATCCAACATGACAATTTTACGTAGAAAGAGAAAGACATAGAAATGGCGATAGCATATAAGGTTAAGGGACATAAAATGCCTTAGACTACGCCATAGGTACAAGTATATTGTGAGCGCATTACTTTATGGTTTTAAACCAATAACATCAAGTCTCAAGCCTTTGCCTGGGACGTATGAAAAATTAGTGCACCAAAATACGCTTGGAGCGCCACAATACTATGTAATATATCACATTTATTTGGGTCTTATTACAAGACCCAAACAAACAAAATCGCATTCTGAGAAAGGGACAAAAGATCTATGTCACTGTCTTTGTCACGTTTGTATATTTTGTATGAATGTGTCACAGTCGCTGTCAGTATGACATATGTCATGTCCCATCTGGTTCTTTTACATCGACCATGACAATTTAACATCGATCATGACAATTTACCATCGATCATGACAATTTGACACCGATCATGCAAATACAATACTGCGTCAATTAAGTTAGTCGCAGTGCCAGGCTTTAGATTTTGCGGTAGTGAGTTACGAACCAATAATTTGGGGTTTCGTTCGGTACTTACATTATAACCTTATTAAAACCTTATCACCGTAAGCGGTAGGAGAGCAAAGCCAGTTAGTCCGTTAACACTGACAGTACCGGGGCGTTCAGAACAAAAACTCTAGGCAGGCCACAAGCAGGTAGAGGGCGGTGTTGTCGTCTCGGCGCGCCTCGCCCGCGCACGTGCGGGGCGCGGCTGGCGTACCGGCGCGCGAGCGGCCCGCGTCCAGCGACGCGGCCGGTTGCAGGAACCACTCGGAGCGGGTCCGCATCCGCGCCCGCTGCCGCTCGTGCACCTACGCACCACCGCAACGTCACCCCCGCGAGCCCCTCGCGCCCAGCCTAGTACTGTCGCCCATTTGTATTCCAGACTACGTTTATTTAGCCATTATTCGCTGCGTTCTAATGATTTTGAGTCGTCATAAAATTACAAGCTGTTTTTGACAGCTGTCACTTGTCAATCTGACGTAATTAGAGATGTGAAAGGTAATATGACATTGTTAATGTTTCTTTATGTATTTTTCAATAACTCATACAAATTGAGAGATAATTTGAGTCGTAATGTGTTTCTAAACAATAACTAAAGCTGTGTATATACAATACTTACACGTAGACATCAGAAAATGTTATTAGCGACTGTACTAGGCTTGTACCCCATTCCAACTACTAGATACATATTACAATATTCACCAACTGTCTGTATTTAGTCACATGTTGTTATATATTATTAATATGAAATCAAGGAGAGTGTAATATTTTATTAGTATCAATTAGTGCAGACATTTAAAGATATACCCCCTTATTCCGAAAAAATGTATAAAGTACTGCGATAAACGAGGATCAATAAGTCGTTAATTATACGATACTGGAGAACACTCGGAACTAAATAATATAAACCAGGGGTCTCATTGGACCATATTATATAACATCATTCTGAATTTTGGAATACATTTTATGAATGTACCAGTACCAAACGTTGAAAATGCAACAGTAATAACGCTGATTCTTGTTTCGGAATAAAGCGGATAGGGTTAAGATGAAAATGCCGTACCCTTTCACAACATTTAATATACGCTAAAAACTCCGTTAATAATAAAAACAATCATTAATAATTAAAAAATTGACAAAATATCACAGTCATAATCATAATACATAGTTTTTTTGGAACATAATTTGAACAATTAAAGCAGTGTTGCCTATTAAATAAATTCACGAACCATAAGTTATGGCCGCGCCGGGTGCACTAAGCTAGTGTTGCCCGCACACAAAAATACACATTCTCGCAATAGCAATCATCTAGGTAAAGCATTTCGTTATTCATATTACACCTATTATTTGTGAACTTCTAACGTTTATAATCTCACTAGACATATTATAAATTGACTGGAAATTATAAGTTCGAAGATTCATTGACAATACGATGGATAATTTTTCTAAAACGTTTTACAATAGGCCTCGAATTCAAATCATTCATTTGTGAAGTTAAATTTGTATGCTTTATTATTAGGTTGTAAATTATAACGTTAAATGGTTTTATAAATTAGGTTAGCCATGAAGTGCTTAAAAAATCTTTAAATATATTAGTAAATTTTTTCCTCACTTTATAATTCATTAGTAATTTATAATATACCTAGTGAAATTCCAAACTAGGAAAGTTAACAAACATTTGGCGTACAATAAATACATCTCAAATACGCATTTGACCGAAACTTACAGGAAATCAACTAAACAATACTAAAAAGGACAACCATAGATAACCTTTAAACGGAGACAAGAGATTCGTCATGCATTTTTTTTTTACAGACCACTAACAAATACTGTAACAGCCAGTATTTGAATATTATAGACATAGATTAAAAATATTTCTACGTGATTATCTTAATATAGATATATAACCTATAGAAGTGTTTCAAGTTTGACGTCTAATTGAGGGTTAATTTTTAAAATGTCCGGGACGGCCGAAATCTGAATCTCAAAGTTACCACTTACAACCCAATAGACGTCAATTAGATGACAAAATTTAAGAAAGACATACTACACCGTGTCACGGCCGGGACGTGACACGTCCGGGCCTGTGTCGTCAGTGTGTCAATACAAAATATATGAAAGTGCCCGAGCCGGGTGACAGACAGAGCACTGTCAAAATATATTTTATATTGACACACTGACAGCGCGGGTCCGGAGGTGACACGTCCCTGTCGGAACACGGTACAACGTGAGTCATCTTTTATATGGAATTTTGATAAAGTGTGATCGTTATTACATATTTAAATCTTTTGAATTTGTAAAATTACACAAAAGTAGTCTCCAATGAGTTTTTATTTGTTTTTTGTCGGGATTAGTTAATCTATAGTTTATATATCTATGGTATTATTTGCCAGTGGTTATGGTAAGACAGACATTTCGTGGAAACGGATACTACGTGAGCTACTTAATTAAATCATGTCACCATTATTCAAACAATAGATCCTTTAGTGTGCGCTAAAATAACATATAACAATTTATACTGAAATTATTATTAAATAATTAAGCACAGCTTAACTAACGTTTATTTCGGTGTAGGTATCGACTAGTTTCAGACCCGTCGGGGGTCCTTTATCAGGGTGTCGACGGGCCCGGGCACGCAGTGACCGGCGTGACGCGACCGCGAATATATCCCGATAAGCCACCCAACCTGATGAAGGACCCCCGACGGGTCTTAAACTAGTCGGTACCTACACCGAAACAAACGTGAGTTAAGCTGTGTTTAATATAATTAGTGTATAATGTCTCACGAAATTATTATTATTTCAAATTTGAAAACATGACAAATTTCGTAATATTCAGTTAGAAAGCTATTATAGAGGTATATTAACTATAATTGAATTAAAAAAAAAAAACATGATAGAGGGATTTTGCTAGAAAACACTATTAGATCTACAAGGCTCAATTTAATTATGTATTCCACATATATCATTCGGGACCTTGTAGAGTTAATCAGATAATTCGTTACTAAGCAAATGTCAACGTAGATTTAATTATATCCCAACTATTTTCTGTCATAACGAACTAAATTTAAGACTGATACCCTAATAATGAATAAAAAAATTAGTTTGTTAAATACTTGCTACATGTACCGAAAATTAATTAAATTAAATCGTAAACAAAACCCAAAAGAATATATCCAGTTTATTCCATACCAAGATTATTGAAATCTATAAAGTATAAAACAAAGATATATTATACATAGATGGAGCGCTCCATAATAGTTTGCAATATCCGTGCCGCGTAAGAAATTATAAATAAATCAAATCTTTGCCAGTATCATGAACATTTTGAACATTTCCCAAGTTTGGGAAAATGTGTGATTTTTTTTCATCACTTATCATTCGTTCGACTTTTTATGTCGGCAAATATAATGTAAAGGACAACACTAGGGGCAATTTCCCTACGGGAGACCTCAGGTGGGCAAAGAAAATGGTGAAGCTTCGAATGTTCCATCTATAGTACAATATATCTTTGGTATAAAATAATAGTTTCTAGAAGTATCTATGACGTCACATGTATTGTATGGACATACCTGAGGCAAGTATGAGAGGCTCTTGGTGCTCTCCGCGTACTTGTTGATAGCTCGCAGCTCGTCCAGCGTCATGTGCGGGCTGGAGTTGCTGCATGATGATTGAGATGATGAACTCACTGACACCTGGAATATCATCATCATTATCCCGCTGCTGGATCTTTATCCAGACTGCATACTATGATATGTCTTTACAGATCATAGTATGCAGTCTTTTAACATGGATATATTATGCCTAGCTGGAGTATTGGAGGCAAAAAGTCAGACATATTTTGGAGGCCTAATTTTTAATCCATTATCCCTTCCTATCATTTTTCTATAAGAAAATTTCCGGGGGAGCGGACGCATAGGGGGAGGAATTATCCTCTTACTGCGCGTCTTCTCCTCCAAAGATTAAGGGTACGCAACGCATCCGTAATTGCAGATGTTTATGGGCAGCGGTCGCTTCGCTACTTCAGCGAATTAAGGTGGCCGCTTGCGTTTGCCACTTTATAATATAAAAATATTAAAAAAAAAACTTTTATCAGTGTTGTTATTTACACTAATGATATACATTCTAATCTGGCTAAGCGAGAGTACAAGGGACCGCAGTATTTGTCTCGCTTATTGAGGTTTCTGATTAATCAGATTTTTTTGCTTATGGAAGTCGTCCGTCTGGACCATACCGTGACTGTCGCTTATAGAGGTTTCTCACTTATCCAGGTTCGACTGTATAAGTGAATCGATAACAACCAGTTTTCTTATATTTTATTTAAGTCTCAGTTTTTAGTAAGTCTAATAATAAATAGTTATTAAAGTTGTTAGTTGTTTTGGATTTTAATTTTTTTTTCAATATACTTCGATAAAAGTAAATTCTATTTAAAATTACAAAGTTTTTCGTTTCATATTACCTTGAATACGCTCTCCTCAAGCGATATAGACAGCCGTGTGCAGGAGTCCAGCAGGCTGTGCTCGGGGATGATGCCCAGGCCCAGCGCGCCGCCCGCCGCGGCCGCCCCCGCGCTAGCCAGCGTCGGCATCGACTGACACTCCTCAGACTTTGACAACCCTAGCGACAAACACATGTACTCATCAGCACGGCAGTTGACAACCCTAAACAAAAACTAAAGGTAACACATGTACATTGACAACCCTAGATATAAAAGAATATCAAACCACTGATATATACTTCATACTCAAATACATCCCAAATTTTGACAGCCCTAAAAATAAACAATAAAATTATGTCGTAAATTTTGACAACCCTATAAACAATCAAAAGATTTCACATGTTGAACAAAAACATTCCAGAATTTGACAGCCCTAGAAAATACACGTCTCAACCTTTGCCAACCCTACATCCGACAAGTTGGCACTCATTAGGTAGCAAAAAACTTACTCTAAGAGATGATACATATATCTATTATACTTCAAAATACCTATATATTTACGTATGCTCATACAAATACAAACTGTTCGACATACCAAGATTAACCCCTAACCGAATGTATTACAAAATGTATTCTAATATTAGTACAAATAGTGTTCAAATTGCAATGCTACGTGCTACCGAAAACCCAAAACCCCGGTCAGGACATAACATGACGTTACAGGTTAACCGCGACAATGATCAGGTTAATGAATCTTATAAAATTCCGAAACTCACCGATTTTATTATAATTTTACAGTAATTTACTTTTGTACATAAACTTGACTATATTTAATACTATAAACGGGAGTTGTTGGGAGGACCTGCGGAAAATATACTCATTATTTGTCTAGCACTTAAGCCTTGTTCGCACCAGGATAGTATTTTAGTCGAGTAGCAAGTAGCATTTATCCGAACAAAGGATTTACTACTGTTCGGACTCGTTTAAGCCTAATCCTACGCACTAGAGTAGTAATTTAGTAACTAAACGTGTCCGAACAGCAACATTTTAGTAGAATAGATAGTAAATCCTTTGTTCGGATACTAGCTACTTGCTACTCGACTAAAATACTATCCTAGTGCATACGAGGCTTAATATTACAACTTACTAAAGTCAGAGATGACAAACATTTAAGTAAACAAACCAAAATCAAAGAAACTAAAGGATTTACAATTTTGTAACCATATTTTTTTAGATAAAATGTTACTTTGAAACCAATTACATCATTTTTCTATCGAAAAATTTATTTTAATTCTCAAAAAAGGTTCACCATCCCTGCTAATATATGTAATATGTCACGTACCTTCGAGATTAAATTTGTTGCCCCAACGATCGCATTCACATTGCAGCCATGTTTTTTCTGCCTCCAATGACAACTGCCCTGTAAAGCAGAATGAAGAAATCCTATAATTCTATATTCACGAAGGTCCTTATTGTAGAGACTTTCTGCCATACCCAGAGTCGTTTAATGTGTGTTAAAGTTGCTTCTTTCATACTAAATTTACACTAAGGGACGCCACGTGCAATACTTAATATCAGAATGGCTATTACAATCCTACTCTGTTATACATAACATTGTTAATCTACATTCATCTTATTTCATACAAAAAGCCTATAGTATTTGAACCTTACGCTATTTATACACTACGTTTATAGACCGTGCCCTAGCGCGCCACCGAAAGTGACAAAAAATGTAGGCACTTGTATATTTCACTGCCACTTTTACACTCCAAAACACTACAGCGTACCATATTTCTGTGAAGCGACAATGCACTAATAGTTCACAACTCGTGTACGAGTACAATAAGAATTGTTCACTTTTATATAAAACAATTATAATTAAACGCTGATAAAAAAAGACATTTTCAGCATACCAATGTGCTGCCTTATAAGAACCGGCATACGGCGTGAAACAGAAGATAGTGTATTCTATCTCATTCTTTTGCAAGACATTTTTAATAAGTGCTTCGTTTTCTTGTGAGAATGAGACAAATATATCCAGCTGTCTATACCTTCCCTGTCTATGATTTGAACACTATGTTAATAAAGGTGAATGAATGACTATTTCACAGTGCTAGAGCCCGCTTTAACATCATCGCACGTATTGGCCGGCTCGCCCGGTCAAATACCACGACCACACAGAAGAGTGTGGTGCCCGAGGCCTAATTTTAGTCCACTTTCTCTTCCTATCATTTCCTTATAAGGAAATTATGGTAGTAGATTGGCGGAAGAGGGGACGCATAGGAAGAGGTATTATCCTCTTGCTGTGCGTCTCAACCTCCGTAGATTAAACGTAGGCAACGCATCTGCAATTGCAGATGTCTATGGGAAGGGGTCGTTTCGGATTATTAGCGAATCCTGGTGACCACTTCTTCGTTTGCCACTTTGTATTATAAATAAAATAACTAAATGAAACTCACTCGCATACGCCTCCTGGTCCCGATGATGTCTCGGCGGCGGAGGATCCCGGAACGAGCAGATCCATTCATCTTTCACACGCAGTATACGTCCGGTGACGCGAGCGTAAAACTCATAGTTATCCCGCCCAAAGAGATCGCCAGCGCTGAACTGCTCTATCAACTGCCTCATGATACGAGTCGCCACCTACACGACAACATTACAATCAGAACTTCGAATAACCCATTATAAGATGGCTGGTATACTATTACATTTTGCATTCTACTTTACAAAAGAAAATATTAGATATTTCCACTTACCCTACGGCTTCATTAGACCGTGTTTGCGATAAAAACGGAGATTTTTGCTTCAGCGTAAGTTCTTTTTTGTCGCGAACTCGGTTTAGTGAAGCCGTAGGGTTGGAATCTACCGTCTCTATCTAAGTCATGTTTCTTTACACCGGGCATGGCCGCAACGGTCCAACGAGTGGTTCTGCTAATGGCTAGTGGAAACATGCACTAAAGCCTTGTACGCACCAGGATAGTATTTTAGTCGAGTAGCAAATAATTTAGTAACTAAACGTGTCCGAACAGCAACATTTTAGTAGAGTAGATTAGATTCTTTGTTCGGACACTTGCTATTTGCTACTCGACTAAAATACTATATTGGTGCTACTAGAAATGTACGCTAAAAAAATAGGTCAATTGTCTAAAGGCTAGGAAACTAACACAAGCGTACATTCATTTCTAGTATTCCATATGACTGCCCTTCTATAAACTTCCTTAGATAATAAATATGACTTTATACATAGTTATTTCGCAGATAGTTTATTAGTTATATTTGTGAGTCATTATACGAACAGAAATTGTTACATGATGCAATCTTGATATAAGCATTCCAAACATTATTTAACAAACATAGAAACTACATATTTTAGTTTAAAAAAAATACTCTACTTAGATCGTCGGTCGTTGCAAAACTGTTGTTCCCGAGTTCGAATCCCGCCATGTACTAATATGTTTTTCGATTTTCATATGTACATATTTACCCGACGCTCTTAGGTGAAGAAAAATTCAATGATATGTGTATTCACGCAAAATTCGCGCTAGTCGTGGAGTTGCGGAAAATGGAGCCCATCATGGGTCATGGCTTTTACAGTAACTCTTTTTTTACTCGACTTTTTTAATAATATTTAAAAAGCAAACAAAAGAACTGGCTGTCTATCATCTGTCTAACCCATGGCATCATTAAACCGAGTTCGCGATAAAAACAGAGATTTTGCTTTGGTGTAAGGCCAGCTTCGGGATATTGCGCGAACTCGGGCTATGAAGCCGTAGGGTAGCTACGTGCATTACAAAATAAAACTAAATAACAAACTAAACAGGAGTAATAATTTTAGCAATATATACAGCAGAGTCTGGATAAGCGAGAGTCCAAGCGATATTTGTCTCGCTTATAGAGGTTTCTATCAAATCAGTTTATCTCGCTAAAGCTTTGTTCGGACTAGGACAGTATTTTAGTGTAGTAATCCATGATGGATTGTCTCGACTAAAACGTTTTTCTAGCCTACTCCAAAAAATGTTGCTGTTCGCACACGTTTTAGTTGCTTCTCTACTAAAATACAATCTGGCGCGAACAACTACAAATCTACTAAACGTTGCTGTTCGGATACGTTTTTTACTAAATTACTTCCTACTTCACTAAAATACTAAGCCAATCCGAACTAGGCATTATGGAGCTCGTCGGGACCCTAGAATGACTCTCGCTTACAGAGGTTTCTTGCTTACCCAGGTTTGACTATACATACTAAAGTTTAATATTACAATACTTACGTTGACTTCAGCCTGCGGCCGCATGTTAAGACAATATAGTGAACAATTCAAGCTATTTACATTTATATACCAAATTTACATAACACAATACATAGAAAACATCATATTACATCCCATTTAACCAAACCTAACTTTTAACCATAACTACATAGTAAAACAAAGTCGCTTTCTCTGTCCCTATATCTATGTATGCTTAAATCTTTAAAACTACGCAACGGATTTTGATGCGGTTTCTTTAATAGAAATACTGTTATTTTTTGGTTTTCTAATGTGATGTCGTAAATAATAACATTTTTGTAGTGTATTTAGTATCAGCATTGCACCCGTGCAAAGCCGGAGCGGGTCGATATTAATATTAAAAAGAGAGAAACTTAGTATTTTTGTTTGTATTGAAATAACTCGAGAAGTACTGGGCCGATTTCAAAAATTCTTTCACCATTAGAAAGTTACATCCCCGAGTAACATAGGCTATATTATTTAATTCCACGCAGACGAAGTCGCGCACAACAGCTATTATTATTAGAACCAGGAAAGTAATCAATATAAATTAAAAAGCAAGTAACGTTCATTTATTTTTTATTGGGATGGTTTTTTCTGACAGCTGCAAACTTTTTAATGTGACAAAACATCTAATCGACCTTCATAATTTCCGTCTCTGTCTTCACCTGAATTTTATTTTCAAACAACTCGTTTCTTATGGGTTTTCTCAGTATGTTATATAAATATTTTCCTTTATAAAGTCGAGTTTTCACATTCGTAAGAATCGGATACCAAAATTAAGTAAACAAATGGACGTCAAATTACATATGGATTAATAGTTATACATTGCCATTGCGCTTTTTATTTTATTTTAGTTAATTTGTGAATGTTATAAAAAAAATGATTTAGTAAAATAAGTGTATTATTGAAAATATTTTTAGAAATTCCTCTACAGCAAAAAAACAACGACTTTAGGCAACGCATCTGAAATTACAGATGTCCATGGGTAGGGGTCGCTTCGAATTTGTCAGCGAATGATGGTGGCTTTGCTCGTTTGCTTTTTTTGTATTATAAAAAAAGTGTTTAATTTATCAACTTTCATTCAATTATAATTCTATTATAGTACGGCCATTATCATAGAATTAATGCAAGAAAGGTATTGTTTATTGAATGCAATACGATCGCTATCAGATAACATCGGTATAGAACCTCAGTAGTAACTGATTACAATTTTATTACTAATACATACGCAACAACTTCATACGATAAGCCAGTATTTACACGTGCGCTTTTTCAACGCACGCTAAAAACGCGCTGTAATAACAAATGCATTACCATGTATCTGTTCAGACGGAGGCGATTTTAAGTCACAATACCGCAGCGTTGCAATTTCAGCGCTGGGACGAACGAAACAAGGTTGATTTTGTGTTCATTATTAAGCGTTAAAAAGCGCCAACAACGACGATAAAAAAACCGTACGTTTGAATGCAGGCTAAGACACAATTTCCTTGATTTTGTGCAATTGGTATACATTACTTCATGTTATAAAAAACTACATAATGGTAGATATAGTTATATTTTTAAGTATAACCTCCTTCTGTTGGAAGTCGGCTAAAAAGAATTATGGCTCAGAAGAATTGTTTGTTTTATATACGTTTGTGGTTATCTATTAATTTTTTTAATAATTACGATTTCATTTATAGACGATTTTTTTTTTATAAAAAAAATATTATCCTAAAATTAATCTATCTAACCATATACGTAACTGTCTAATATATCTATGTACATCATACAATAGGATAAATATTGTTTACCAACTCGGGCATTAAATTAGGTTCCGCTTCGTCGAGTCGGGAACGGTCACGGGCGTTTGATTACAATCTCACGTGACGTTACATTGAATGACCGATGAATGACACATTTCGTAACACCACTAGATTGGTGAATGATATGAATTGGTTCAGTACGTGTCTCTCCCGGTCAACATAAGTGATATAGGGTTTGCAATCCCGCACTGCGGGATCCCGCATTGTTTTTAGGGTATGAACAACACTGTATGCAGCCAGCGAAAACACTTTTTTTATTGATTTCACTGGTACACAACTAAAGTAAAACTAACAGTCCCCAAATGTCAAAAGTGCCACAAGATTCTGGTCGAACTATAGTTGTCTTTTGCGTTATATTCTATGCTTGAGATTCTGTAGTTAAGACAAAACTATAAAATGTACTACCTACATACTTCATATAAGACCATATTAATGTTCACCCCTCCTGGACCTAGCTGAATGAATGAATGACTGAATGTAACCGACCTTGAACCGTTGCACGTCCTCCATTGTAGCAGTCTTGCCGTCAGACACACAGGAATGGAAGAAGGAGGGCGCGACAGACACGCCCAGCGCCTCAGACGTCATACCCGTACCTGGAGACAAATAACAAAATCTTTTAATGCCTTGTTCGCATTGGGATAGTATTTTAGTCGAATAGCAAGTCATTTAGTAACTAAAAGTGTCTATACAACAACTATTTACTAGAGTAAATTAGTAAATCGTTTGTTCCCACATGTTTGGTTAACCAATTACCTGCTACTCGACTAAAAAACTATCTTGGTGCAAACAAAGCTTTAAAGCCTTGTTCGCACCAGGACAGTATTTTAGTTTTTTAGCTAGTATCCGAACAAAGGATTTACTAATCTACTCTACTAAAATGCCCCTGTTCGGACATGTTTAGTTACTAAATTACTTACTACTCGACTAAAGTAATTTAGGGAGTCATTTAGTAACTAAATGTGTACAAAGGATTTACAAATCGACTCTACTAAAATGTCGCTGTTCGGACACGTTTAGTTACTAAAACAGGTGCGAACAAATCTTTAAATCACTCTGAGTTTGACGGTGTTGTAATCTGTGTACTCACGTAACTGTATTATTTCAAGATGAAGGTCGGTGTCACTGAAACCTTTGTAGTAAAGTATTATGAATGGCTCATTTACTTCGTTACGTAAATACGTCATTCATATCGTAATAGTATCGTAAGGTATTTTTTAGCTCATTTAAATCCAAGTTGATATAACTCGCCTGCGATAGAACTAAATAATCGATCAATTATAACAAAATAACTAGAATATTGTTATATAGAATAGTGCTAGAATTGGATTACGAAAACGATAGATCAGATTTCGCTATTAAAATAAATAAAAAATGCACGCAATATACACGCTAGTCGTTGAGCTGCGGAAAATGAACCCCATCATGGATCGAACTACAAACGAATAGATAAAAAAAGTTAATTAAATAAGAAAAATACATCGAAAACGAATTATATGCTCGGCTATAGTAAAGCCTTAACAAAATCTTGAGTTAATAGATGAAAAATATATCAAAGATTTGATAAAAACTAACTGAATACAAAACACAAGAACTGTCTCATTACATCATTGGCGTGATGAGTTTCGTTTAATAATAAAATAATAAACCACACGGACAGCAATTCGATGTAAAATTAATATTGTAGCATAATCGATGCGTCTGCTTGAAACTGGCTGTTAAAGGTCGTAACCATTTTGAGTAAAGTCCGGTATCGATGGAAAAGATAATTGTATTTGGATGCAGTTATTTGTAACCTTCGAGGACATTACTTGATATAATAACTAGCTGCTGTGCGCGACTTCGTCCGCGTGGAATTAAATTATATAGCCTATTTTACTCAAGAATAATGTAGCTTTCTAATGGTGAAAGAATTTTTGAAATCGGCCGAATAGTTCTTGAGTTATTTCAATACAAACAAAAATACAAAGTTTCTCTCTTTAAAATATTAGTATAGATTCTTATATATACAATCTGCCGTTTAGAGCGAATATAATTCATACATCGAAGCCCCGCGAAAGCTAATAGAGAAATCTGTATTCAGAAAACACCGTAAAGGGTTTTTTTTTGTTTGTTTGTAACTTATAAACTCAAAAAAAAAAGGATTTCAAAAATTCTTACACCATTGCATAGCTACATTATCCCCGTGTGCTATAGCCTAAGCTATATTAATATTGTATTATATTTTTAAATAACTGGCCAACTTTACCAAGTCACCATTTTAAATAGATAAGTTTAGCTTCATTTGTCTATGTCCATTGTTTGTGTTAGCCATAGACCTAATGTCTAATATTATTGTTCCCGCCAAATATGATCGGTAGGATGTCGCGATGCAATTGTTTTGTCCGAATGTTTCCGACCGGTCACCTTACACGGCCAATGTCGATGCTATACTTCGCATTGTCAATTCAATCGAATACAAGACCACCCATATTATAACAAAAAAAATATTTAATGTGACAGGGTCAAATTTTAACAATGATATTTCAATCTCGATGGAATTTTTGAAACGATCAATAAAATACTGACCGAAATATTGTTATTCATTAAGAATAATATAAAACGAAGAGTGTGTGATAGAAATAAATGATTTCTAACAGACTTCAAAAAAGGAGAAGGTTCTCAATTCTTTTGTATGTTTTTAGTACGACCATAACTCAGCACCTGGTTCTCCGATTTTCATAGTTTTCTCATTCTAAAGGTAAAGTGTGTTATTTGGTCCCATTTTTTTATTAATTTACTGTGTTACTAACTTATAGAGGCCGATATCATCATCATATCAGCTTAACACCGTCTACTACTAGACGTAGGCCTCTCCTATTGATTGCCACAATGCCCGGTCCTGCGCCACCCGCATCTAGTGCACTCCCGCTTGACCAAGTCATCGGTCCATCTTGACTACCAACGGAGGTATACATATTATACAAATTAAAAAAAAAACTATATACAGTAGTTGATTGCCAGTGATGCGTGCGCCCACGCGATCGCATGTAATTGGCGAAATTACCAACAATAATTATTTTTGTGTTCGTTACGTTCCATGGACAGTCGGACAAAACGTTATATGACGAGGAACTATTTTTTCGGAAGTAGGAAATTTTTCTATTTACAACATGCAGCTGTTTGAATAATATATCATTTAGCGTCAAGTCGTACTTAAGCTAAAATTAATGTTGCTACACTAGCAACATGCCCTGGCACTCGCCGGAACTAAAATATCCTTTCAAATGCCCGATATACAAAAAAAATACAGTAAACAGACTCTTAAAATGTTTTTAAGTTGCCTAAATGGTCTGATTGTGAAGTTTCAAGATGAAATATGTATTTTGCATATTTGGTACCACTTTTTCACTCTTCTCACGATTGCGAAAACGAAGTTATACAAAACATTTCCATACTTATAATTTGTTAATTCTTAGAATCTAATTTCTCACGGGATTGCGGCCAAAATATATTCGTGCCGAGGTCGAGGAAAAAACGTGAAATAATACTTCAATAGTGTTGAAAACTATCGCGACTATTAACCCTAAAAGCCTTGTTCGCACCAGGGTAGTATTTACTACTCTATTAAAATGTTGCTGTTCGGACAAGTTTAATTACAAAATTACTTGCAACTCGACTAAAATACTATCCTGGTACTAAGCATAAAGCCTTGCTACCAGGATAGTATATTAGTCGAGTAGCAAGTAGCATTTATCCGAACAAAGGATTTACAAGTGTTCGGACACGTTTAAGCCTAAACCTACGCACTACGATAGTAAGTTAGTAACTAATCGTGTCCGAACAGCAACATAGAAGAGTAGATTAGTAAATCCTTTATTCGGATACTTGCTACTTGCTACTCGACTAAAATACTATCCTGGCACTAAGCAACGGAGTAACAAATAACGTCAAGGTATCGGTATTAAAAATAATTGTAATCGGGAGGGGCACTGCTACACCCACATAGCATTGTAAAATGTACTGAATGGAAAATAGATTATGGAATACTTGGCATGTCAAATATTTTTGACTGATGTTTGAAATTTGGGTTTGTTTTTTCATATTATAAAGTGGCAAACGAGCAATCGGTCACCTGGATTCACTGAAATAGCGAAGCGACCGCTGCCCATAGACATTTGCAATTGCAGATGCGTTGATCCCTTAATCTACGTAGGAGGAGACATACAGCAAGATAATTCCTCTTCCTATACGTCCCCTCCTTCGCAATATTCACAATATACTAATCATATCACTATATTATGGTCACAACTTAGACCTTGTATACCAGATTATAGAGGCTTTGGTATGTAATAAAAAACCTAATATGAAACATATCAATCAAATGATATATAATTCATGAGACATACATCTGTTAGACGAAGGTATGTGGATCAAGGGTATACCAAGACCACAGATTGAATGTAACCTAATAATAATTATCTGTCGCATTCATAGGCATTAGCCGCTTTATTCCGAAACGAGAATCAGCGTTATTACTGTTGTACTTTCTTCGTTTGGTACAGGACTGGTACATTCATAAAATTTATTCCAAAATACAGAACATCCTTGTTCCCGGTACTTCTTATGATACATAATTTGGTCCAATGAGACCCCTGGTCTATCTTATTTAGTTCCGAGAGTCCTCCAGTATCACATAATCGACGACATTTTTTTCGGATTAAGGGGGTATAAGACTAACGGCAGAATACTCATATGAATCTGATAGTAAGTGCTTACAATGCAACAAACGTCAAGATGTGTATAGAATTTCTACTTTAGGTGTGGTCCTACCATTTAATCATAAAGCCTGGTACCAGGATAATATTTTAGTCAGCAAGTAATCCATACAGCAACATTTTAGTCGAGTAGATTAGTAAATCCATTGTTCGGATACTTGTTACTCGACAAAAATACTATCCTAGTGCGAAGAAGGCTTAAGGGAATCGCTATTTTAAATGTGTGTTAAATCTATACTTCTTCTTTAATTTAAGGTTTTTGACCTTGTCGGTGGAGTTCCTTATCTACACTAGCGGCCCGCAAATTAGCTATTACTGTTTGTTATTGATGTTTGAAGCACTTATATTAGCATTTGGCTCATTCTTGCAAAAGAGACAATTTGACAAATCGCAGCAGTGGAATTCCACCGTTATACTTTAAATACTGTATCTGTCATTTATTTTGATTATTGAGTGCGCAGAATTTGCGCAAAAAAATAAACACTCACCTGCTTTATCGGCGTTGGAGGCCATCACCCGGAAAGTGCCGAAAAGTAGCACGAGCAGGCGCTGCGTACACACCGGGAGAGAGAGCAGAAGACTGCGGACAAGAAAATTATAAAATGGAAAAATTCCCTAAATTAGAGCAAATATTAAAAAAAATAAGACAATGTAATTTTTATCTAAGAAAAGCTGTAACCAATTTAAAGTGTTTTTATTAAAATATGTGTAAATTCATCCGAAGAGAGCTAAATAGTTTAAAAAACTAAAAAAAAAGTCTCTAATGTCTCGGCCACATTAGACTGAGTTCGTGCTAAATACGGACTTACGCCGAAGCTTATCGCGAACTCGGTCTAATGAAGCCGTAGGGTAAGAACTAAGACATAAAATACCAGTCGCTTATGTAACTTTTATATCTGTTTGTTTCAAACACATGTTTTAAAAAATATTACCGTGCTCATTCTTAATTAAAAAAAAAAACAGAGTAGCTTTATAGCAGTATCTCAGCCACAAAAATAACAGGACAATGTAATAAAAATTAAAAATTATCTTGTGACAAAGAAACAGTATTGGGCAATGTGGGAATGGCCCAATTACTGTCGGGCGTTTATTGTAAACACCAACACAGGTCGTCGACCCCGGCGCCCATTAAATGTTAAAGCAAACAATTATAATGAATGACGTCTGAGGATGTAACCAAAATTTAATGAACATTTTGAAAGGGTTATTTCATAAAAGTAAAATTTTTAGAACCTAACATAATTTCGTTTGTCTTTTTTTCTTCAACAGAACGGAAGGAGGATAGGTTTGCATTACACTTCACTATTTTTAAAAGCAGAAAAAATCACGCAAAATCCCTTATCTATCCAAAAACATGCATAGGGAAGTGATGGGAAGAGGAAGTGGATTTTCTGGAGGGGGGGGGACGCTTAGGGAAAAGAATTATGGTCTTGCTGTGTCTCCTCCTCCAAAGATTAAGGGTAGACAACGCATCTGCAATTGCAGATGTCTATGGGCAGCGGTCGCTTCGCTATTTCAGCGAGTCCAGGTGGCCGCTTGCTCGTTTGCTAGGACTAGTTTTTTTACACAGTCGAACATGGATAAGCGAGTCCAAGGGAACGCAATAATTGTCTCGCTTATAGAGGTAGGTCAAGACCAGAGAATGATTCTTGAGAGGTTTCTCGCCTATCCAGGTTTGACTGTATATCTTTTTTCACACTCTATCGGACAATGACATAAATATTGCAGTTATACCGAACGGGATTGTATCATAAAATCATATTACCGTTAACTTTAAGTTACAATTGTGTCACTTACAATACGATAAACTATAGGTTAATTTTATTACGGAACTCGAGCTTTATCAGTGTTATAGTTAAAAAATACAGTTACAAAAAGAAATAATTAAACCTAACTAAGAATTACTCAGATTTTTTTCTATTATAAATAGCAAAGGGTTTACAACTACAAAAATACAAATACATTTAACACCAACTAGAATTGTATATAAATAAACATCAGCATAAAATCCGTAAATACATATCGGGAAAGAAATTCAAAGATATGTGTGAAATCACGCCAATACGCGCTAGTTTTGAAATTGCGGAAAATGGAGCCCATCATGGATACTAAAATTCCTATACGAATCCTAACAATTTGAATGAAAAAGCAACGTTACACGTAATACGGAACAAGGTTGGGTACGTTGGCTCATAATTACGTCAATCCGTGTAATTATAGTGATGTATCGTATGAATTATCGATAAGCCGTGCGCATGCAGCCGTAACAACGTTGCGGCATCGAAATTCTATCGATAAACTCGCCATTGTTCGTGGCCGTAACGCGTTGCGACGGATGTGCTCACCTAATCTGTACATCGAGATTTTATGTGATATTATGTCACTTTTAATATGTATGAGGTTGTCTTAATCTGTCTTTAAAACTTAGAGAATCGTTCTTATTTTCTTATTGATCATCATCTGAGGCACTAAAGCCGTGGCTGGGTCTAGTAAATTTCTCTATATTGGTCTACTTTGGGCCTTTGCTTCCAGCCCTTGACGCCGATATTCTTAAGATCGCGTTCCACGTCATCTAGCCATCTTAGCCTTGGCTTATCACGTGCTCTACGCCCATCCGGCTTACTCTCCAACAGGCGTTTGTAAACTTTTTTATTGTTATTCACTTTACATGATTTTGTCTTTAGTTATTCTTTTAAAGTCTAAACGAGGGAAGAAGCAACGTCTTTCTACGAGTAAATGGTCGAGCGATGTCGATTGTCAGGATTAATAAACGACCCGTATTTTGGACGGTTCTCATCTCTATCAATTTATTATGCTTAAAAACTTGAAACAGCACTGCGAATTCATTTACCTCGGTTGAACTACGGGCCATTGACTAGTTAAGATTTTAGAAAATAGAAACTAACAATAGAAGAATATTATTTTAACCTAATTTCATAGTTTTAAACCAGTTATAACAACCATTGTGAACATCCCTATAAAAGCATAATTCAAAATTTGTTATACGAATATTTATCCCTAAAATACGAGTATCACACTTCTGTGAGGCTAACACGCCAAACCGTATCATAACATCGTAGAAGCGTATGTTATGAAATTTAATCGCTCTGCTTATAATGAAAGAATATAGTTTTAACCTGGTTAACGAAGTAATAGTTGCGTAAGGCGGTTATCTCTACTGCACCGTGCTGGCTGCTAATGTATGCCAATTAATTGCTATGATGGCTTGAATCATCACAAGGAATACCATGCTTATTTATTTTGTCGGATACACGCTACAGCGCAGATTTAAAACTTTGACATAACATACAAACTTAGACAGTTTAAGACGTGTAAAAGCATTTTTTGTTTTCTTTTTCGAAGCGCGTGTGAGAGTTGATGCTTTTGTACAGTTAGTTGAAACTTATGTCCGAATATATTTAGGCGTTCACTACTAGAATTTGCAATGTTTGTTGTTTTGTGTTTAAAAAAATAATAAGAGATTTTAACCATGGGTTACTAATGTCATAATCTGTACTAAAATTTATTTTAATCTTATATGTTTTTTACAAATTTTGCAGTATACCAAATTGGTTTGTTTTAATTTTATCCTGGTTTAAAAACAAAAATGTTGGTAACCTTTCTTATTAGCAGAGAAGTTAACACAAGAATTATCTAACATAGAGTAAAATATAATTGCTTGTTTACATTATAATTTAATATTAATAGAATGTTAACAGGAAGTTTCATTTACTCCTGATTATTAAAAGACTTCGTAAAGGAGGTTATGAATTCAATTCTTTTATTAAAATCAAATTTAAACACAAGTACAGTTTAAATAAAAATTGTTTTAACGATTTTATTAAATACTCTTGACATTAAAAGAAGATAAATTAAAAAAATAAGCTTCTCTTATATGAGGGGACATTTAAAAAAAGCTCAAATACTTCCAAACATGCATACACTAGACAGGCAATATAAAAACTACAATAGTTATTAATTTCCCCAACTCTCCCCTCTCAAGTGAATTGACGTCTGAATAGGGTCCACTACGGATGTTGGCTGCAATTTGCGACTTGTAAAGTATTCTCTTGTTAAACCAATATTAGTAATTCATTGTAATGCAACCTGCACATTGGCGAAAAAATTCAAAGATATGTGTGATGTCAGAGCGTCGGTGACTCAGGGGTTTAGCTCTTGACTTGTAAACTGCAGGTCCCGAGTTCGAATCCCGCCATGTACCAATGTGTTTTTCCATTTTAGATTTTCATATGTACATATTTACCGACGCTCTTAGGTGAAGGAAAACACCGTGGTGCAACCTACACATATCGGCGAAGAAATTCAAAGATATGTGTATTCACGCAAAATACGCGCTAGTCGTGGAGTTGCGGAAAATGGAGCCCATTATGGGTCGAAACCTTTATGTGTGATGTCACGCAAAATACGCGCTAGTCGTGAAGTGAAGGAAAATTGAGCACATTATCAGTACTACTAATACTACTAGTTATTCTTACTAATATTAGGAACATGGTTAAGATGTTTGTTACCTATGTGGCTAAACGAATTTGGTTGAAATTTAGAAGATAGACTCTGATATCTACAATTTGGTATATATTTTTAAATTGCATTTGGATAAAGTCAGAATGATCAGCTATTAATTAAATAGTAGACATTAAGATATTGTAAAGTTCCACTTACCCACGTATTGCACCGACTTGTTGTTCAGCTGGTAGCTCTACAGCGGCAAAGAGATGCATTTCACCTTCACGTCCAAACACACCGCCAGGGATCTTCCTACAAATTTATATTTAACTAGAAACTACAATCAAACCTGGATAAGACACCTGGATATGCTAGTAGCCTCAAAGCGAGAGTCATTCTTGGGTCCCAACGAGCTACCTCCATAAGGGAGAACTTGGGTTGGAGATAAACCTCTTTAAGCGAGACAATAGCAGTCCCTTGGACTCTCGCTTAACCAGGTTTAACTGTATATTACGATAGCTATAATTTCTAGTTGTTAAGGTAACATTTTAACGAAAAAAAAAATATAAATAAAATCTAATAATTAAAAGATACCTGAGAAATTTCTTGAGAACACTTGCGATAGTATACACGGAGTAATTATCCACATTAACCAACCGGCCAGTCTGTAAAAAATGTATCAACTTTTTCATAGCACCTTGATGGCCGGGAGCGCGAAAAACATCACGACGTAGGGGAGCCTCCTTGTTTAGCTTTAAAATCAGCACCTGAACACAACACGATTCACTTAATCACTTGATCAATACAGCTTATAACAGAAAATAACTATTTTATACTAACAAGCAAAGGACCCGGTATGTCGTCTTTACAAACTTCGTGAAGAGGCGCACCAAATTTAACTTTTTCCAAACGTCTTGGGTATGGAAGAGAATTAGGATGTCCGCAGGACGTGACCACATTGCTCAATGTAGCAGCTCGCCGGTGCATACGTCTCGCCCAATTGCTCATTTCGACGATGTTTGAAGAGACGAGATATCCAATAGTGATTTTTCAAATCTTCTTTTCGGAAACGAACATAATGTACAGTTGAAACTCGTCAGCAGCAATTTACTATTAGAAAACAATTGTGATTATTGACAATTTTAGTTTATCTTCAAAGGCGGCAAGTTATTGTCCAGTATCATCTTGACCACACCTCCATCGACCATAATTGGTATTTACAACATTCTAATGTAAACTTCTATTCAATAAAATTAGTGATCCACCTAATCTTATGTTCGATAAAATCTCTTGCTTTCAATAGCAATTTCAATGCAATATTTCTTGACCTTACTATTCAATACTATGAATGAAGTTAGCAGCTTAGCATTTTCCTATCTTTTGTAGTGGATTTGTTGTAGAATTCAAGACATTTGACGTTTCTCATTTAGTGTTGTCAGCAATAAATTTAAAACTCGTCTGCTACGTACGGGAGACAGTATTAAGTTTTCGGACATTTTTATTATTTAGGAAGCAAAGAATGTTAGGTGATCTTTATGTAATATACGAGTTAAATAAATAAATTATTTTAAAACAAAACAATTCTTAATCAAGTATATTGTAAAGTTATGCGTAAAAGGTTAATGGTTTTGACCCATGATGGGCTCCATTTTCCGCAACTCCACGACTAGCGCGTATTTTGCGTGAATACACATATCTTTGAATTATAGTTATTATTAAAATTAGTTATGCGTAACTGTAAAGTATAAATAACCTTGATACTGTTCTAATAAGAATTGTTTGGAAGAAATGAGTTTGCTGCCATGATGAAATGAAATTGTTGCTTTTCAAAAAAACTGTTGCTGAAAAAAAAGCCGTACCTATTAAGATACGAAAATGATTTGATCTAAGTGGTGTTAATCTGTTAATTCTTACTAGAATCTAGTTCACCCTTGAAGAAGGAAAATTGATAAAGCTGGCGACATTCTTTGTATAACCAGAGTTGTTATTAAAAAAACACAGAGTTGTCCTTTATAAATTAAATAAAAAATTGATTCTAAAAACTTGGGCACTCTCGTTATTTACAATTTACCACAGTTTACAGTGTAAATTATTTCAGGAAAATAAATCAATTATTAAACTTGATTCACGACTGAAAATATCTAGAATTAATGGTAAATTTAGTATTTTTAACACTAGAGGTGGCAACATT
>QDHC01002140.1:354513-371963 GCA_013186455.1 Papilio dardanus tibullus
ATTTGTTCCAAGTGGTGTTAATCTGTTAAATCTTACTAGAACCTAGCTCACCCTTGAAGAAGGGAAATTGATAAAGCTGGCGACATTCTTTGTATAACCAGAGTTGTTATTAAAAAAAACAGAGTTGTCCTTCATAAATTAAATAAAAAAATTGATTCTAAAAACTTGGGCACTCTCGTTATTTACAATTTACCACAGTTTACATTGTAAATTATTTCAGGAAAATAAATCAATTATTGAACTTGATTCACGACTGAAAATATCTAGAATTAATGGTAAATTTAGTATTTTTAACACTAGAGGTGGCAACATTCTATATCATTGTGGTAGTTTACGGTCGATTTACATTATGCCAGTCCAATAAGCTAGTAGCGCTTAAAATCGATAGCCAACAAGGCTAATACGAAAATTTGCCAAAATTGCTATAAAATAATACCAAATTTTCCCCGAAAAATACCTTCAGGGGTCAACTAACAGTCCTCACTTTTAGGCTTCGAATGTTCCTTTTAAGGGTATAATATATCTATGCTTATATTTATATATCTCACCAAAAAACCCACTTATGGTTACCATTCTATCAAATATACAATTTTTCTGCAAGCTTATTGGACTGGCATAATGTAAATCGGCCATTAGTTGTCAAACTCAACAGTTTGAAAGGAATGGAAAACCCCGGTTTATAAATTATTCCGGCTTTGTAAATTTCTATTAACTTACATTTACTTTCTGGAACTTAGAAGACCAAGTAAAACTCGAAGGAAACTAAGAATTGGTTAGTGATCAGAGTTCAAGAGATTATTTCTATTTGTTAACAACACGTTAAACGGTAAAACAAGATTGGAATCAACGAGATTTATTATAGACTTTTCTATTATACTACTAAGTTTGATCTTGATTGCTGTAGTTTACTTAACTGTTTAATTAAAAATTATTAAATTACAGGTTAATAAATCTTACCCACTAATCACAGAAAAAAATGGCAACCGTAGAAGACGAATGGCAAGAAGAGCCGGTAACTGTAGAGGTGCCTCCACCACAATACCCGCGCACTCAACACAACAACAGATCACGAGGAACAAGAGGAAGATATCAAAATGATTACAATAGACCAAGAGACGGTAATCGTGAGCAATATTCTTCGAATGCTTCAGGATATCGGTCTCAAAACTCACGTCCTCAATACAATAACAGACAACGTGGAACACGAGGGAGAAATCAGGAAAGGTCTAATTGGAGACAACCAGAAGAGAATGCTAACAAAGCATCAGGCAGTAGTAAGACCGCACCAGAAAGCACCATAAAACAAGATTTTATGTTTATAAATGAAAATGGAGATGAAGTAATTGATTGGGATAAACTGAACGCTTATCATGACAAGGCACAAAAGGAGAGATGGGATAAGTTGCCACCAATTGTGAAAAACTTTTACAAAGAAGACCCAGAAGTTGCTAAAATGTCTGCCGCCCAAGTTACACAATGGAGAAAGGCTAATTTTGATATACAAGTGAAAAGAACTTTTGCTGACAAGCCCAATTTGAGTCCTATTCCGAACCCAGTATTAACATTTGAACATGCATTTAAAGACTATCCGGAAATATTGGATGAAATATACAAGCAAGGGTTCAAGAAACCTTCACCGATTCAAAGTCAGGCTTGGCCGATCCTTTTAAGGGGTGAGGATATGATAGGAATTGCCCAAACAGGGACAGGCAAAACACTAGCTTTCTTGTTACCTGCATTAATTCACATTGAAGGCCAGGTTGTACCTAGGGAAGAGAGGGCTGGTCCTACGGTTCTTGTTTTAGCACCCACTAGAGAGCTTGCCATTCAAATACATAGAGAAGTATCAAAGTACCATTACAAAGATGTAAAATCTGTTTGTGTGTACGGCGGAGGAGACCGTAAAGAACAAATTAAAACTGTAGCTAAGGGTGTAGATATAGTCATAGCCACCCCGGGCCGACTCAATGATTTAGTTCTTGCAAGACATTTGAACATTATCAACTTCTCATACATTGTTTTGGACGAAGCTGATAGAATGTTGGACATGGGGTTCGAGCCACAGATACGTAAGTCATTGTTCGATGTGAGACCGGATCGTCAAACGGTGATGACATCCGCGACGTGGCCTGCCGGCGTTAGGAGTCTCGCCGAGACTTACATGACTGATCCCGTTCAAGTCAATGTAGGTTCATTAGACCTCGCCGCAGTCCATACGGTCACTCAAAAGTTAATGTTTGTCGAAGAGGATGATAAAGAACATATTCTAATGTCATTCTTTGCAAATATGGGTCCGAATGACAAAGTTATTGTATTTTGTGGCAAAAAAGCTATGGCAAGTCATATCAGTACAGACTTAGCTGTGAAGGGTATAGAGTGTCAGTCTTTGCACTCTGACAGGGACCAAAGCGACCGTGAAGCCGCTTTAGAAGATATGGTGGAAGGTTCCGTTAATATTCTAATAGCGACCGACGTCGCGTCAAGAGGTATTGATATACAAGACTTGACACATGTTATAAACTTTGATTTTCCACGACATATCGAAGATTATGTGCACCGAGTTGGCAGGACAGGTAGAGCGGGCAAAGTTGGGACTTCTATATCATATATAACAAGAAATGATTGGGCAAATGCTAAACAACTTATTAAAATATTAAAGGAAGCAAATCAAGATGTTCCTGATGAATTGGAATTGATGGCGCAACGGTTTGATGCTATGAAACTGCGTAGAGCGGGCGAAGAGCGAGGCGGGAGACGGGGTAGAGGGTCGGGTGACCACAGAGGGTCATATGGTCAAAGAAACTCATATAACAGAAGATATTAAAACCAATATTTGTGCATGTACAAGCAAGCAACTGTTATTTGAATATTTTTAACTATATCTTTGCCATGGTATTACTAATAAGAAGAATTCTCTGACAGCTTTTAAATACCTCTTATTGCACTTAATATGTCCAAATTCATTATGTTAGTACTAAAAGTGTATTTTAGGCTATATGTTTAACATTATTTAGTATAAAACGGTTTTAAAAAATTACAATTTGTAAAAAGTACTAAGACTGCTTAACAACTGTTGATATGTGAGCTTTAATCATTAAAATATACAAAAATATTTTTTATTTTAATGAGTAAAGCATATATTAATCAAAATCGTGTAAAAATTGCCCAACGAATCTCAAAAAGTATCTGTGATTATTATCGTTGTAGTTCATACTGTTATAAGCATTTTAGATGTAATTTTTTTTGCTTAGTTTTGTAGGGCCCCCGCAAGGCTAGTGGCTAATATAATACAAAGTCATGCCAGTGACGTGTACGAACCTCTATGACATTGTAATGCAAGTCGTTCGAGACAAATCGCTGATTTGCGTTGCCTTTTGTACGGCCTATGTTATTTTAAGTTCTATAAGGTCATATGACCCTTGTTACGCCTCGTTATTATTCTGTGTATACCAACATGTTTGATATAATGTAATTATTCACAATTCCTATATTCCATTGGTGGAACTATCCCAGTATAGGATTTTATCATAGATTAAGAAGAATTGTTGTTTTTTTTGTTCAGGTGCTAAAAAGAAAGTTAGAGAGTATTCGTAACGCAGCGCCCCTACCGAACGTAAAATACACCAATAAATTTGATAATTTTGTTGCTGACGTTACTTTTCTCGCAATGGTTATAGGCCATAGTTATGTTGACAGTACAAACTCACTGTGACAATTTATAGTATTATCTGATTTCTATTATTCTGTAGTATTATGGTTTAATTATCTTTAAGAGTTCATGCTGCCTTAAAGCAATTAGTAATATTTTTAGTTTTAATTAGTGGTTATTTTCTGTTCTTTCAATTTGTATGTTTACATAATACTGTAAAAGCAACATACATTTATGACTTAATATTGTTGAATGCGTATTTTACGTAAAAAAGTTGGGCATTTTACCCAAGTGTCGGTGTCTCAGGGCACCGCCCAATATGTAATAATTATCCCACGAGAAACATTGTTTTTCCTCCTTTTTTCTATTAAATAAAAATATCAAGATATATTTTTTTTATTTTTTATCTGGGAGTCTTAATTTTATCCTTTTTCTTTGCCTTTTGTCCCGGTTATCCGAACGATAAGGTTATGAAATACTGTCTAATCTTAATAAGCGAGAGTCCAAGGGACAACGAGTTTTGTCTCGCTTATAGAGGTTTTGTCTCTAATCCGAGTTTCTCGTATATGGAGGTAGTACAACGGGACCATAGAATGGCTCTCGCTTATACAGGTTTGACTGTATTATTTTGAAAGTTTTAAGAAAAAAATGGTGTGGTAAATCGCCAAAAATGGACCAAAACGATAAAGAAAAATGCATTTTTCTTTATACTGACATTTATTATAGTATTTGTCTTCATAGGAATAAATTGCACAGGTCAATGACAGAGATGCACAAGAGCCACAAATCACTTGGAAGCAGTCAGTATATCAACACCGCAATAGCTTGATACTTAGGCGCATCGTACACGAAGCTAGGCTAATCTGCGAGTCTCCGTGGCTTATGCAATACAATCTCGTATGTAGGCGGCACGTACCTGTGTATGAACCTCTAAGACCGTATTGCAGAAGTCACTCGAAACTAAAATCGCAGTTTTCCGTACGCTCGTGTACGAAGGGCCTAAGTCTACAATAACAATAGACACATATTAACATCGAAGTGCTCTAACAATTTTCGTGCATTATAATTCCATGAGGTAACGATTAGAACTTGCTTAAAAAAGAGTAAAAAGAGTACATCGGGGCGGAATAAACACTGGTATAACAGTTTTCACGATTGAGAAAAAAATAAAAATCCGACTGAAACAACGATTCGAAATAAATAATGTCGATATAATTACTAAAACTCTATACAAAATGAACAGATAGAATAAACATCTAGACATGAATTTAGACAATTTCCAATCGTTTCATCTCCTTGAGTAATTCGACACCCATCTTTGCCGGAGAACGGGTTACGATTACGTTCGCTTTTTCCAACGCCTTTATTTTGTCCATGGCACCGCCCTTGCCACCTGAAATTATGGCACCCGCGTGGCCCATACGTCTGCCTGGAGGGGCGGTAAGACCCGCGATAAATGACACCACCGGCTTGGCTTTTTGACCCTGAAATACAACAAACACTTACTAACCATACTTATAGCCCCACTGAGAATTATTTAACGCTTACTTAAACAAATACTTATTTAAATTACGCACATTAAACCTACACTAAGAGACTCCCTATATACTTACTAATAGACTAACAACACTTAGTACAACAATTAGGGTCATTTGACCACTATATTAAATTAACTAAATAAAATCAGAATGTCCTATAATAATTCGAATTCACACAGTCCTAAGTATGAAGTGAAATGAATATCCAAGTTACTAAGAAATAGATGAATGATATGTATAAATTTTCTTTCAAACAATCTACTGATGAAACGACTCTGAAAATGATAAAAATCACATCAAAATCTTCAAAAGAATGAATCAGATAAAAACCACTGCAAATACCACACCGAAGTGATAAGATTAACAACATAACCTCAAAATGTCTTGTTCCGTTACCTTTGCCTGTTAAAAAGAAAATATTCACTGAGAAAAGTTGATTTTATTTAAACTAAAAAGAAATTATTGTCTTCTCTAAACTAAAAAAAACGATTTTTTCTGTTAACCATAGTTAAGCCATAAACTATTTTGTATCTCTGCTCTCATGTTAGACGTATCCAAGGTAATTCTTTACCGGAAAAAATAAATATGGGGTTCCCCATACAGCAAGTAAAGTAATATGTCTGGTATTAAAAATATATAAACTTACAGTGTTATGTTGGATAAGGTATTCCGAAGCCAACTCTTCAGCCTGTCCTCCAATTTCACCGATCATAATAATTCCTTTCGTCTCCGGGTCCGTCAGGAACACTTCTAAGCAATCAATAAAGTCAGTTCCATTGAAGGGATCACCCCCGATACCAACGCACAAGGTTTGTCCAAGACCAGTCTGGAATTAAATATAATTACAATAAATAAGTGACTGCAAAAGTTAATTTAAATATAAAAATAATTAAAAAACACTTTCATTTATAAATATCAAAGTATTTGTAAGAATTATAACATTCATAAGTTCAGATTGTTATGTAACCAAAATTTTCAAGTATTTAATCCTAATAGAAAATTATGTCAATAATGTATAGATGTTGAAAACAACATGTTATAGAGTAGAAATCTATGATAATCATCACAGGCACATACATAGCTTAACCCTACGGCTTCATTAGAACGATTTCACTCAAAAAATGGAGATTTTACTTCGGTGTAAAGTTGTTTTTTGTGTGACACCGGTCTAATGAAGGCTTAGGGTAAGAAAACTCACTTGCCCATTTAAAAGCCATTCAGAGTTATTTTTTCTGTCTCACTTTTGTAATTGAGGGTTCATATCTATAAATATACATAAAAAGGTACTTACAATTGTAGTCTGATGGCAAGCTTCATAGGTGAGAGTACCAGAGCGAGACACGACACCGATGCAGCCAGACTTGTGCACCGCGGCCGGCATGATACCAATCTTGCACTTGTCCGGAGCGATGATGCCCGGGCAGTTAGGCCCCACCAGCCGCGACTTGTTCTGCCGCAAGAGGGCGTGCTTCACGCGAACCATGTCCTGGAAAGTTATATAATAATTGCATAACATCTGGTATTACCATAAACAACAGCAATAGGTAGCTTTTTTTTTTGATATAGATCATTTAAACCACAATTATGTTAATGGCTATTAATATGAATTATTTTAATCCTCTGTCTTATTTATCCGTTCTTTATAAAACTTCTACTGTTTTAAGTTTAGGTTGAAATCATTGGTTTAAACATTTTATCAGGACGGGGAAATAAATTATTTTGATGTTATGTTGCAAGACATGTATAAATTAACTTAAAATTTAAATACATTATGCACTTTATGTTACTCACACAAGAGGAAAATATATTGCAGATTTATACATGAACATGAAGTTTACATTTAATTACCATGTTAAGAAGTAGACATACATAAATTACCATTAATTAATTAGAAACTTGAAAAATAAAAAGAGCAACACCCTACCTATCTGCGAAGAAATTCAAAGATATGAGTGAAGTCACGCAAAAAACGCGCTAGTCATAGAGTTGCGGAAAATGGAGCCCGTCATGGGTCGAACTACTACACTACACACCCTACCTTTTTCCCTAGGATATTTCCACATAACTGGCAAATCATAAAAATGGTAATTCAACATTGTTTTGCAGTGAATAAGGTGATAATAATAAAATCATTACATGTTGGGGAACACCTTCCGTAATGCAGACAATTAGAGGAACTTCTGCAGCGATTGCTTCCATGATAGCTGCCGCAGCCGCTGGCGGTGGTATATATAACACCGAAGCATCAGCCTGAGTCTTTTCCATGGCTTCCTTAACACTACGGAACACAGGCTTCCCGAGATGCTGAGTGCCCGCTTTCTTCGGAGACACACCTCCGACAATATTAGTTCCATAGTCGAGTGCCTGCTGACTGTGGAAGGTGCCTTGTTTACCGGTGAAACCTTGAACTATGACTTTAGAGTTTTTGGTGAGTTTGAGATGTTTTCGTGTTTCCTCGTATGGCTTTCCAGCGCCACCTCCGCATGATGAGTATCTCATGCTGGTGAGTCTCAGGCCATCTGGTGGGAAAAAAAATACAATTTTTATTTGAAATTCGGAATAAAAACAAAAAAAAAAACAAAAACTGTTTGACGCAGTATTTGTACATCCTAACACATTATTGACGGGCAATTTTACTGAAAATGTATCTCATGTCAACAGCAACAAAATGCGCATCACGAGTTTATATGTGGCCGGTCAGCTATGTTCGTCTATAAAACACGAGTTAACTGGTGACCAGTCAACAATCTGTACATCATTCAAAATTGTGTTTAATATTAACTATGATTTAAAATACTTGTGGAAAATAAATAAGATACAAGAAACATGTTTTATTTTCATATGATGTTATATATCTTTATTAACAATAGTTTACAATACAAATATAAAGCAAAACAAAATATGTGATAACAAGTTTTGTTTGTTAATTAAAAGATCAAAGTTCAATAAAGTTTTTAGAATTACTACATGTGAAAATAATTATAATGGAAAAAATTATAAATTAATTTCAAAATCTAATGAGTTTTTTTTTAATATTTATTATCTTAATTAAAAGATTTTTTTAATTAATTCAAATCAATGTAAGTTAGAAATGGATTACTACATCATTAATTAATTTACCTTTTACCGGAAAAAACGTAATAATCGATTTTTTGTCGATTCCTGATGGTTAGTTTTACTTAATTAGTTACACTGTTTAAAAATTATGACTGTAGATATCATTTATTTATAGTTGAAGGTCTCAGTGAAATTAGCGTTTAATTGATCCGACATTGTGAAAAGCCAGGCTAGATTCTGTTAGATCTTTACATACTGAGACTTATCACATGATACCAATTTTAATCAATTTCTAATTATTGACTTTCAAAGTCTATGGCAGTCATGACAAGGTTATTATCAGGTAAAAAAAAATAGCGTGATAAGTGTTTGGAATGATATAATGGGAAAAACAGGGGCATGAAATCTAAAAGTCTATGTTCACTTACCTTTTAACCAAGGAAGAATTCGACCTGAGACAGCCATTGTAAAATTTTATCGAAAATTAATAAAAATCCTACTATGACACTGACAGCCTTCTAGCCATTACGTAATGTCATATTAGAGAAATATAGTCGAACAAAGATGTCTAGCCCGGTGAGAAGAGCGCTGTTATCGGTTGGTTCTGATAACGTATAGCTTCATTAGACGGAGTTCGCGATAAAAACGGAGATCTTGCTTCGGCGAATGGTGTTTTTGCGGTTGGTTAAAAAATTGTGAAACCTACATGGTCTTGTGATATGGACGTAGAAAACATCGTAAAAGGAGGGCGCTAGTATGCTATTATAATTTAGTTTCAGTATTTAGCTACCGGGTCAAATAACCTGTCGGTTCTATCAAAGTATTGACGTTTTGACCTTTTGAACCAGCGCGGTGGACTTTTAATTTTAACAAAGGCTTTGGTCCGGTTTTATTGAGTTATTGAGATGATTTATATAGGGTTCCAAGACGATGACAAAACAAATTTTTTGCACACGTTATTTGATTTATCTTCTTTGAGTCTAAGTTTTTTCTTATTGGACTGTCTGTTTGGCAATTTGTTTTTTTTAAACGTAAACGTCAGACTGAAACGTCAGACGTCAAATAAAAAGTTTATAAAAGGGCGCCACGTACAAGGTGATATTTGTTATTATTGCAGGATAACGAGATATATTAAATTTCTAAAATGTGCGGTTCCGATAAAAAATTAGGAGAAATTCGTGCTTTAATATTGGTCGGTGGTTATGGCACACGCTTAAGACCATTGACATTGAGCAGGCCAAAGCCACTTGTCGAGTTTGCTAACAAACCAATTTTGATGCATCAAATAGAAGCTCTCGTTGAAGCCGGTGTAACACAAGTACGCGCTATCTTATATATTTTTATACTATATCTAAATTAATTCTGTATTCTTAGTTATTAATTCTAAATATCATATTTTTAGGTGATTCTCGCAGTTTCATACAGAGCTGATGACATGGAGAAAGAGTTGACTGAACAAGTGTCCAAACTCGGTGTATCTCTAACATTTTCTCATGAAACTGAACCATTAGGCACTGCTGGTCCTCTTGCACTGGCTAGGGATTTGCTCGCTACAAGTCCCGAACCATTTTTCGTGTTAAATTCCGATGTTATATGCGATTTTCCCTTCAAAGAACTAGCTAAATACCACAGAAATCATGGAAAGGTAAATATAATTGTTTTTTAATAACCAATATTATTGTGTTACTTATTTACAAGGAAGTTATATGACATTTATGGCTTTGTTCATTGTTTGATTCAAGGAAGGCACCATTGTTGTCACCAAAGTGGAGGAGCCAAGCAAATATGGTGTTGTCGTTTACAAAGAAGATGGACAAATTGAAAATTTCATTGAAAAACCACAGGAATTTATTTCAAATAAAATCAATGCTGGTAAGTAAAAAACATAAAATTAATCATATTAATAGTGATAAGAAAAATATCCTCTATCTTTGCATCCCCTGCTTTATACATTAAAAGTAGGCAATGCATCTGTCAGGTCTATATTTTAGTAAATTCAAGTGGCCACATGAGTGTTACCTTATACAGTCAAACCTGGATAAGCAATGACTGGATGATCAATAAATCTCTTTAAGCGAGAGTCAATGCATCCGTAAACAATCTCCATAATTAAGAAACCTCTCTATAAGTGAGAGAGGTTTCTCACTTATGGAGATTGTTTACAAATAAAAGTCTCTCTAGGAAAACACTGTGATGCAACCTGCACATATCGGCGAAGATATTCAAAGATATGTGTATTCACGCAAAATACGCGCTAGTCGTGGAGTTGCGGAAAATGGAGCCCATCATGGATCGAAACCTTTAACCTTTTTAACCTTTTAAAGTCTCTCTAGGCAAGATACAGCGATCCCTTGGACTTTCACTTATCCAGATTCTGATTGTACAAAGAAATAATTATTCTAAATAATACATCAAATTCCATTATATTGAATTGAACTATTTGTCAAATGCTTATCAATAACTACTGTTATCTATATGTATGTAATGACAAAATGTTGTATTTTGGTAATTATGGTCTTATCTAACTATATTTAACTTGACTCACCACTTCCAAAACATATATGTTATTTCAAAAATAATGAGAAGGATGAAAATATGAATTTAATTTTTGTATGGGCATTTTGCCCATATTATGTAATTCTTTGGAAATTAGGAATTTCATCAAACCGGTTTTAATAATTTTAATCTTTACAAGGCTGTAAACTTAATAAAAATATATTTGTATCATCAATTTAAACTTTTTAAAACAAATCCATAGACGTGAATGATGTTGACTATTAAAATGTGTTCATATTTCTCATTTTCATTGATCAATCATAGAATAAAAATGAGGAAAACACTATTAGATATAGGTCCTATGTTTGTAAAAAACGGAATTCTTACCACAATTTAGCTGATTGAGCTCACAATATTTCAGCACAGTTGCATACGCCATGGTCATGGGCGATATGTTAGTAAAAATCACGAAAGTTTAAAGTTACATATACATCCTTTTTGTTTTAACTATTAAAGTTTTTTATATTCTTAATTTCTAGGTATGTACATACTAAATCCATCGGTATTGAGTCGTATTGAACTAAGACCGATGTCAATAGAAAAGGAAGTGTTTCCATTCATGGCACAAGATGGACAGTTGTTTGCGATGGAGCTACAAGGTTTTTGGATGGATGTCGGACAACCTAAAGATTTTTTAACAGGTATTAGAATTGTTTTACATTGTTTCAAGCAATTGTTTGTTTAGTCCACATTAAATTATGGGAAGGGGAAGTGAATTTGTTGAGGAGGGACGCATAAGAACAGGAAATATCTTCATTGTGTGTCTCTTCTGTCGATTAAGACTGGCAAGGCAACGTATCTGCAATTGTAGATGTCTATGGGCAACGATCGCTGTGCTGTTTCGGCAAATCCAGGTGGCTGCTTGCTCGTATGATATAAATAGGTCGCTATTTAGGCGAATCCATGTGACCGCTTGCTAGTTTGCCACCTTATTATAAATAGGATAATTTTAAATGTGTATTATTCCTATACCTTCTGGCTTCATTAGACCGACTTCGCAACAATAACGGTCTTATGCCGAAGCATAATCTTTTATATCGCAAACTCTGTCTATTAATGGGAAAAAACATTTCTATTTAATATAAAGACTGATGTTATTTTTTTTATTGTAATTATCAAAATAACTCTAATTTCCAGGCATGTGTCTATACTTGAACAGTTTAAGGCAGAAGAATTCAGACAAGTTGTATGATGGTGCGTGTGTGGTCGGCAATGTACTGATTGATCCAACGGCAACTATCGGCAAAGGATGTAGGATCGGACCCAATGTTACTATCGGACCGGATGTTGTTATTGAAGATGGTAAGAAACCATACATTATTATTTAAAAAGTCTTAGTAATATTAGTTGTTCTTCATGACATTATCTGCGTGGAATTAAATGATATAGCCTATGTTACTCTGGGATAATGTAGCTTTCTAATGGTGAAAGAATTTTTGAAATCGTCCTAGCAGTTCTTGAGTTATTTCAATACATACAAAAATACAAAGTTTTCCTCTTTATAATATTAGTATAGATTTATAATATTAATAGTAATTTTATGAGATAATGCTTCCATCCTTACGTCAATACATAAAACGCAGATTATGTGTCACGATTTTCATTATATTTATAACTTAAGATATCTAGTTCATTGTTCTACATATCCATTTAGTATAGATTTCTTACCCTACGGCTTCATTACACCAAGTTCGCGATATAAATATCTGTTTAAATCGCGAACTCGGTCTAATGAAGCCGTATGTTATAACTAAATAAATAATCCAAATCCAGGGAAACGTAATTTAGGTTTTTTTGAGCCTTTTTTATAGCTTGTGAAAGGGAAAATATTTTAGTGTCAGGAATTTTATGTTTTAAATTTCTTCTTCTTTTATTATTAGCTTTTACTTGAGACTAGCGGTCACCCACGACTCTGCATGGAACTAAAAAACAAACATAGTATTCTATGTATTCTACCAAACATCAATAGTTGTTTAGCCATTTCAGTGATACCTTTAAACATATTACAACATAATTCTATTCATCTTAACTAGTAGTAGTTCGTCGCATGATGGACTCCATTTTCCTTCACTCCACGACTAGCGCGTATTTTGCGTGATTTCACACATATCTTTGAATTTCTTCGCTTTATGTGCAGACACCATGTTTTCCTTTACCTAATGCCTTGTACGCACCAGGATATTATTTTAGTTGAGTAGCAAGTAGCATTTATTCGAACGAAGGATTTATTACTGTTCGGACTCGTTTAAGCCTAAACCTATTCATTAGGGTAGTAATTTAGTAACTAAACGTGTCCGAAGAGCAACATTTTAGTAGAATAGATTAGTAAATCCTTTGTTCGGATACATGCTACTTGCTACTCGACTAAAATACTATCTTAAGAAGGCTTAAGAGCGTCTATCTTATTATTATAATATTTAGGTGCATGTATAAAACGCAGTACGGTGCTGCGCGGCGCGTGCGTGCGTCAACACGCGTGGTTAGACGGCTGCATAGTCGGCTGGAGGTCGATAGTGGGCAGGTGGGTGCGCATGGAGAACTGCACAGTGCTGGGCGAGGATGTCATCGTGAAAGATGAATTGTATGTGAACGGAGGGCAGGTTTTACCTCATAAATGTATAGCACTGTCTGTACCGGAGCCGCAGATTATCATGTAATTTTGTACCAGAATAAGCGGGAAACCGAGCCTTATTTCTTTTATTTTTGAAGTAGATTAGCGAGAATCGGAGCGATCGCTTATTTTCGCTACAAATAAGAAAATGTCGGTGTACAGTCTAACCGGCATAAGCGAAAATCTAAGCGATCGCTATTTCTCGCTTGATATGTTTCAACAACAAATTAGAGTCTAGCTTATGGAGGTTTCTCGGTTATTCTGCTTCGACTGTAATTTTGAAACAATAGTGGATTTTTTTTTTATTAAAAGTGTTGAAAATTTTTCATACAAACAGTACAAGTAAACAAATAAGTGTAATATAAATAATAACTTTTGAATGGACGTTGAAAACAATTTTTTTAATACTTTTGTACAATTTGATAAAGTATACTTTTTATTTAAGAAACGCAATACAATCAAACCTCTTTAAGCGAGACAAATATCGCGGGCCCTTGTCTCGCTTATCCAGGTTCTACTATATTTTAAAAGTTTGATTATAAAAATATAACACTATTTTCATATGTTAAGTACTCCGGTATTTATTCAAAATTCCACTTTTTTTATATTTTAAATGGATTATAATGTCAACAGTTATTTATGTAATCCTAGTCACCCCTTTTTAGATTTTATAGCTATGCCTTATTTTTTAAGCCATTATATAATAACAAATATTATCTTGGTACATATAAATATACATTAATGTATAAAAGTTACACATTTTCATATTAAAATACTTTAATTTTATAATTCAATATTTCCTTAAAATCTTATTTAATTGTTTTATAGTAAAATTAATTTTATTTTTGTCAAACTTTATGTAAAAAATAAATCATTTTGTTCATATTTTTCTGCTGCCAATTTATTGTTTAGTTTTAGGCAAATATTTAATTAGAAAGAAGATTTTTTTTTCGTTATGCAAAAATATATTTTATGTTTCTCTTTTTTTTTAATTGGCTATGATGATAAATTCCCAGTAATATTAATAAATATATAAATTTTAAATTTTAATTTTTCTATTAATTTGTAAGTAATTAGTTCTATATTTGTCCGCAATACGATGAGAAGTTTTATATTCTTGGTTAGACTATAATTTTAAAAACAAAGATATTTTTTAGAATTCCTAATTTTATATACTTTTGTATCTTGTTTTACAAATAGTGCAATATTTAGTCACAAAAATAATAAAATAAAACGTTAAGATTTTTTTTTAAATACGTAAATTAAAAACAGACTGATTTGAAAATATGTCTAGATGAACATTCCAAGATTTTTCCAAGTAAAATATTATTTTCCTATGCAATTATCAAATGCCATTAGCAACAAAATTGTATTAGTTGATATTTAGTTATAATAAAATTGTATGTTAAGGACACAGGAAATAGGTGACATTGAAAAACACGGGGTTGCCAGTATCACCAGAAAAATATGTTGAAAAAATCACAGAAAACTCGGTAGAAAAAAGCATAATTTTTAAAAATATATTTTTTGTTTTTAGTTTCAATGTTACCTATTTATCTGTGTACTATACGATATAATGTATATGACATAATTGAATAAAAAATTTCTAGAAATTATTTGTACGATTATTATTTCCAACCCTACGGCTTCATTAGACTGAATTCGCGCAAGAAACGGAGATTTTGCTTTGGCGTAAGGCCTTTTTTTGCATGACATCGGTCTAAGAAGCTTTGGAACCTATTGTACGTATAGACTAGACTCCCTAAACAGGCAATGCATGTGGATCTTTTTGATATTTTTCTTACGATTTTTACGTAAATGGGTTAAACTATAAACTAATATAGAAACACAAAGAAACCTACTTTTAAATTGAATTAAATGTCTGAAAAAATGCCTGTTTGGACATAAAAAACTTATTCGTAACAAGAGAAAATTTCAGTCGAGAGTCGCAAAGCCATAACTAGAACACCGCAAAAGACAGCGATTGTACCTATGCAAGCGCAAAACAATACCCAAAGAGATATTTTAAATAGAGGGAGCGCTCCATAGGAATTTGACAGCAATATGCGTTATGGTTGTTACAAATTTTTATAGTGTTTTAAAAATGTATCGATTAACCCTTAAATGCATGGTTTTTTTTTATTGCGGCCCGGAATGAATGATTACAAAATTATGGAGACGCTTCATATAACCAATAAACTTAGTCGACTGCCAAATAGAAATGTAAAAGAAATAGATTTGCCACTGAAACTTGCATAATTTCTTTTCTATATATTTTTTAACACATACCATACGACTTCAATAAAATAACGTGAAACGTGGTATGTATAGATTTGGCAACAAGATGCACATAAGGGTTAATTATAGTATTAGACTTTAGTAAATACTATGAAATAAACTATGAGTAAAAAAGTTACATTCGGTCTACTTTTTAAGTCGACAAATGTAATGTAAAGGACAACACTGGGGGAAATTTCCCTAAAACAAAACCTCCGGAGGTCAACGAAAAGGCCTCACTTAGGCTTCGAATGCTCCATCTATAGTATAACATATCTATTAATACAATTCAATTAGGTCAATTGGATAAACTATTGATTGTTTATTCTAGAATATATTAATATTTTGTATTAAATAAACTTAATTTGTCCTAATTGCATAACTATGTCTCCGTCTTATCGAACATTATCAACCGTTTATCGTCACAAGTACAACGGTATCGTAATTGTACGATAAACTTCTTATTATAGATAATATGTTACAATTGTAACATATTATATTTTAAATATGTTTCTATATTACAGATTTAATGAATCATTTAATAAATTATTCATTTTAGGAACTACTTGGTAGGGATATCGTTTGTATAAAAAAACAAAGTACTCTATCCCTCTTATTCCGAAAAAAATGTATAAAGTACCGCGATAAAATAGACCAGGGGTCTCATTGTACCAAATTATGTATCATAAGAAGTACCAGGAACAAGGATTTCTGTATCTTGGAATCATTTTTAAGAATATACCAGTACCAAATGTAGAAAGTACAACAGTAATAACGCTGATTCTCGTTTCGGAATAAAGCGGTTCTAAATCTGTCCAAAACATCGAGATCCTTTTGGTATTATTTTTCTTAAACAATAAGGTTTTTGTTATAAGCAGATAGTTTTGTTTTCACAGCCGTTAATACACTTTTGAATTATAAAAAAAAACTATTATTGCAAATAATATTTTTTGCAGAGAAGCAACAATGTTACCTACTAACTGTTTAAAAAGCTATATTTCTTTTTCCGAATCATTTATAAATAATCCTTATTTCTATTCACCTTTGACTATCAATAAATTGAATGAACATTGGCCACGTACAGTTAAAAGGTCGCATTAACGTACCTATAAGGAATGAGTCAATCGAGAGCATGACTTTAATTGACACGAGGCTCGGCTCTACATTCCTTTATCCCTGTAGCTTTCATTAGACGGAGTTCGCGATAATAACGAAGAGTTTACTTCGTCGTAAGGCAGTTTTTTGCGTACCTATGAACCTCTATGAAAATATCATAAATCGCGAAACTAATTTAGCTGTAATTAGCTGTGTAGCGGTGTAAGTGTGAATGATAGGATTAGGAAGAATATGCTTTGGTACAAAATGTGTGTAGAAATAAAAAAGGTATGCTTAGATGGTTTGGACATGTTGAGAGGATGAATGAATGCAGGTTAACGAAGAATATTTATGATGCGAAAGTGAGTGGAAGTGTTGGACGGGGTCGCCCGAGGCGGACTTGTACCGGTCAAATTGAGGAATTACTCAAGAAGACTGGTATTACAATAAAAGCACGCGTAACCCTTTGTATGCAGGCGTAGGTGTATAATGTAGAAGAAGCGAGAGAAATGGAGGTCCGTTGTCTCTGCCTACTCCTCTGTGTTACGGTCGTGAGTTGTGGTGTTGTTGTAAATATGCTGATTTTGTTAGCCTTGTATGCGAGGAGCCTTCCACTATTTGGTAGTTTAACAGTTAACCTTGTTCTAATTGAACTGTTCATTTGTGA
>QDHC01002140.1:377748-395666 GCA_013186455.1 Papilio dardanus tibullus
TAGTTGTCGTCTGCTACTATATTCGTACGGAAATAAAAAAAATACATAAGTAGCTTATGTATTTTTATAATACAAGTAGCAAAAGAGCAAGTGGCCACCAGGACTCGCTGGAAATTCTGAAGTGACCCCTGCCCATAGACATTTACAATTGCAGATGCGTTGCCTACCCTTAATCTACGGAGGAGGAGACGCACAGCAAGAAGATAATACCTCATCCTGTGCATCCCCTCCACAACCAATCCACTTCTCCTTCCCATAATTTCCTTATAAGGGAATGATAAGAAGAGAAAGTGGACTAAAATGAGGCCTCCGGCACCACACTCGTCAGACGAAGCACGGAATAGCTTCCATTTGACGCGTGTCTTCTGTGGTCGTGGTATGTCAGCGGGCGAGCCGGACAATTCGTGCGAAGATGTTGAAGTAGGCTCTATCACTGTCGAGTTTCGAAAAACGTAACATTTATCCATCCTTCCAAACTTTTATAATGTTAAGTATGATTAGTAATTATTATGATTTAGTATGTTTATTATTAAAAAAAATATAGTATGATATGTTTGTTCGTTTACTTTAGAAGGAAACAGGAAAATAATATTTAATATATGTACCGCTATATAATTATCGATATATAGTAAATAAGGATAATTTGCAAATTAACAATAAATAACAGGAACAGTTAAATAAGTCAAGAATTAATTTAACTAATTAGTGTTTGTTAGTTACTCTTTCGAAAAAATATAGCGTAGTTATTAGCGTTACTAACTTTGGCCCGCGTCTTCGTCTGCGCGGTATAACAATCTTAGAAATATCCAATGCTTTCTTCTAGTTGTTTGTTTATTATCTGTGTCTTTCGTCGAGATCCGTTCAGTTTTGAAGATAGGGAATAAACAAACAGTCATCCATACAAACTTTTGTATTTATACTAGCTGTTGTGCGCGATTCCCTCCGCGTGGAATTAAATAATATAGCCTATGTTACTCGGGGGTAATTTAGCTTTTTAATTGTGAAAGAATTTTTGAAATCGGCCCAGTAGTTCTTGAGTTATTTCAATACATACAAAAATTCAAAAATGCAAAGTTACTCTCTTTATAATATTAGTTTAGACTAGCTGTTGTGCGTGACTCCCTCCGCGTGGAATTAAATAATATAGCCTATGTTACTCGGGGGTAATTTAGCTTTTTAATGGTAAAATAATTTTTAAAATCGGCCCAGTAGTTCTTGAGTTATTTCAATACATATAAAAATACAAAGTTGCTTCATAATATTAGTTTAGATATTGAAGTAATTTCAGTATTGTTATCAGTGCAAATTAAACTTTAATAATGTTATTATTAGCATTTCTTCTATGGGAGAGCTCTATTCTTAGTTAAGGAACTATTATAAAACATATTAGTCCATTGTGTTTTGATTGAAAGAAAGAAACAGTCATTTTATTTACCATGAACTTGATTCTTGAGCTAAAATGTATAAGTACTGTGATAAATGAGGACCAATAAGTCGTCGATTATAACGATACTGAAGGACACTCGGAAATAAATATAGACCAGACGTCTCATTGGACCAAATTATGTATCATAAGAAGTACCAGGAACAAGGATGTTCTGTATTTTGGAATACATTTTATGAATGTACCAGTCCAGTACCAAACGTAGAAAGTACATCAGTAATAACGCTCTCGTTTCGGAATAAAGCGGATAGTGTTAAGAAAAGATACAAAAAATGTGTAGTTTATAGCCAAGCCTGCCTACGTTTTTGTTTAGATATTCGCGGATTTTTGATAATTTAGTCATAAGGTTAAAAATACTCAGGTATATGCAATTTAAATATTTAATTGCACTAAACAAAATGATTGTAGGTGTGACTTCATGATGGAGGATAGATTAACGTGGAGGACAAAAGCCTGATGGGCAACCTTACGGGAGAAAGAAAAGGATGTCTATATGTATAGATGATGATAATTGTGGGGTATAAATTATCATCAGTGTATCAATATCAATTTAGGTCAAAGAAAAAAACAAAAATGAACGACATTGACATTTAAAAATCTGGTTTCGGCCTTAAGATTTGTATCGAAATGTCGAATTCCACAAAAACCCTTTTATTTACTCTGTATTTTGTAACGTGACAATACTTTAAACAGTCAAGGATATTTACTTCCTATTTCGGTGTAATGTCATTCGACACTTACAATGCATTTAGGTCGAAAATATCACACAATAACATAGACATGTGCTAAATTATAGCTCTTATGGTAAACATTTGCCGAACGATTTTCGTTCTTATGTGAAAAGCAAATTGAATTCTTTGTACCTTGAGCATTCCATACAGGTCCTAATGTATGATAGTTGTAGGTGGACAATCATAACAAAAAATATTTTATTTAATAAAAATATATAAGGTATTTGTTAGAACCAGACGCGGCCTTGTTAATTCAGCGTGGGATAACTTTATGACAATGATTATGAAATATTTCTGTATATATCGTAGTTATAGAAGTAATAAAAATATTCAAGGTTCAAACTATGATCCAAAGAAACATAACACGGAGTCAAACTACACTTAAAAATAATTTAACTGTAGCTCTACCACTTAGAATGATTCATTTTAGTATTCCCTTAGTGTAGATTTATAATATTAAATTGATCCTACGTGTCCTAAAGCCTAGAAAGTAGCAAGTATCCAAACAAAGGATACACTGATCTACTCTACTATAATGTTGTTGTTCGGACAAGTTTAGTTACTAAATTACAATCCTAGTGTGTACGTTTAAGCTTAAACTAATCCGAACAGTAGTAAATCCTTTGTTCGGATAAATGCTACTTGTTACTCGACTAAAATACTATCCTGGTGCGGACAAGGCTTTAAGGATGACGCCCGTGTGCATTGCACAATTTGCATGTGTGTTTTTAACAAGGCACAGTATGAATACGTGTATTTCTTAATCTCCCTATATTATTCCGGAAACACCGATGTTATTTATAACAGTTTATTTCACAAGGCGATCAGTGCGATGCAGGAAATTGCATTAAAAGCACACAGCCGTTCAATGCCAAAATAAATTAAACAAAAATTCTAACTACTTGTACAACTAGAACGTTAAAGGTTGTGGTTTAAGATATTTATTTCTCTAAGAATTTACAGAAACTCACTTAAGAGAAACAATTACAAAATTTCTTCTTACACCAGTAGTCTCATTTACAATAGTACATTACATAGCCGATTTATTTATAAAATCCCTAAGTGCACTCTTAAAAGATGACATTTTTTTAATATCGCGAATACACTTTGGTAGATTATTATATAACTGTGCTCCCTCGAATGTTAAATTTTTTTTGCCTAAATTTGTTCTGGGTTTGGATAATTTGACTTTATCTTTATTTCTGGTACAATATTTATGAGTCCTTTTACTCAATAGAATTTGGGAACTTGTTTCATTTGTTAACATTTTTTTTTTTAAACGTTAAAGGTTAACTTACCAAATAAAACTTATACTCAATATTAACGTTCCTAGTGTAGTAAAATTGTCACCTAAATTATTTCAAAAGAAAATGTTCTATGTTGAAATTACTGACTGCAAATACAAATATAAATAATTTAATGCTAATACTCATTACACGTCTTTTAAAAAGACAAAATAATTGTGTCGGACATTCACTAACAATTTATATAAGAACATAGTACTAGTATAGCTAAAAAAGTCTTCTACTGAATAAAAAGCTTACTGTTTCACCTAAGATTTTAGTTTTCTCCTAAACGAAGCGAGGCTGGAAGCCGACATCTTGGTCTCTCTCGTACTTCAGTTCTTAAAACAGCTTTATATTATTAATCTCATATTTTTTTATTTATTTTATCGTATAATTGCGAATATTTCTACAACATATAAAATGGTTAACCTAAAAACTCATAGCAACATCGGATAAGTTAAAAATTACCGTAACAGTGCAAGCGGTTTACCTCGTTACTATTTTTAACGATCACTTATAAGCTACCTACTTAACTTTAAATAGAATAAGGTGAAAATCGAGCTAGGCGTGAGTAATTTTCACTCGGCCACTAAAAGAATAATTCCGAGTAACGCAAATAGACTTGAACTACAACACATGTTTCTTACGGTTTTACGATAACAAACTCTGCTCCATTCATCTACAATACTGCCCGGTATTTTTATTTTTAATTTTGTTTCTTTTCCAGTTTACTTTTATCGCGTTTATTTTAATATAAAATGCACTTTATATGCATGTTTATATATTTGGTTTAAATGATTCTATTGAAGTATGTATTTGATTTCTTTAACTTGAAAACAATAATTATTTTATTAATGTCATAAGAAAATTAGCTTCCAATGATTTTGATATTTAATTTATACACATTAGTATACATATTTGATAATGTCGCTAAATGCGAACTCTTTAATCGCCTAATTAATATTCTAAAGATTGTCAATTAAGTGCAGCAGTCTGTGTATCGTAGCGTATCGTATTTGGGACGTTTGTTTTATTATTCATTATATAATGAGCGCAGGCGATAGGCGCGGCGTCGGCGTCGAGGGCGGCGCGCGCGCACTCGCTTTCACTCGGTCCGCGGGCAATTGCGGGTACGATTGTGTTGTGTTCGCGCGCCGCCGCCGACGTTTGCGCGACTTCGATGCTCCAAGATAAAGAAAAGGCCGAGCTCCGCGCGCACCTATCTTATCGGAACCACTCTATTGATCACTCATCATTATATCGCGACGGGCGCGCCCCGCTCCGCCGCCGGACCACCTTTATTGTCCAATTTACAGTGTAGACGTGTACGCTTTATAGGCGCGATGTTACCGGTGAAGTCATAATGTGTATCGGACCGAAATAGAAATACAGTGGTTAGCAGGAAAATAGTATCAATAACAAAAGAATTGTGGTTTGTAATCGAACGGAAATGGCGGCCAAATCGCCTACGGGCAGCGTGCGTTCGCGGGAAGTGATCGGAGTGGAGCAGTTCAGTCAGCGGCGCGAGGTGTTCGACAAGCAGGAGGGCGCGTTCGTGCCGATGCCCGCGCCCGCCAGCCCCCCGCCCGTGTACCGGCAGGTCGAACCCATCGTCACCTCCAACCACGGCAAAACAACAGCCAACTTCAAACGCAACGCGCCCGCCTACTCCAGTATGCGCGAATCGAGGAGCGACGACCGGAACCACTTCGAGTTCCGGACACGAAAATACTCCGACAACTTCACTTCCGAGCTGAACCAGAGCGACGATGTCGACTACAGGACCAGCATGACCGAGAGGACTAGACGCCTGTCGAAACTCAGAAGAGACTTCTTGAACTCTAATCTGCACGAGCCCAGCGCCAGCCCGCAGTTCCAGCGAGCAGGCGTCCGCGCTTCGATGCCGACTAAAAGTGCTTCGGTGGTGAAATATAAAATTGAAAGCCCTAATTTATTCAAGTTTCCTTTTGCGGAGCCGTACTCCACGCCGACGCCGGTACGTAGAGTCGTCGTCGATTTGGGATCGTCCGAAGTCGACGGGAAAGAAAACGAGGACCCGGAGGCCAAGGCGAGGCATCAGAGCCTGCCGGATCACGGAGTGTCGTCAAAGGTCGATCATCAAAAACTTTTCGAAGAACTAGTTAAACGTTACTCACCTCAACGTAAACCTATCGACTGGTCGATACCGCCGACTCGGCCGAGAGTCGTGGCCTCGGTGCCCAAATCAATTTCGAGCGGAACCGATAGCGTCGACAGCGACGACAAAAAATCCCAAGATGACAAAGTGAACGGTGCAGAGAACGATGATGTATTTGAAAAGAAAAAGATGGATTCGGTGAGAGAAGAGAACGCAACGGAACCTAGCGAAGTAAATGAGAATAACACGAAAATAATACAAAATGGTCCTGAAGTAATACTCGAAGCGAACGACGTTTTCAAGGATACACTAATAAAGAACCAGTTGGAAAATAACAATGAGTCAAAAACATCTTTAAGTGAGTTGGAAGAGAAGAATGATAGAGTACCAGAGTTGCCACCGCTGCAGCGGCAGATAAGTAGAGAGAGTCATAAAAAACAAACACCGAACACCGACCTGACAATACCTAAGTTAATAGAGAAAATTTCGGTGGAAGGAGACAGTCTGGAACAAAAATCGACGAAAGGTAAAAAAGTTAAAAGAAAGAGAAGCTTCTTAGACAAGCTTCTAGGTCGTAATAAGGAGAAATGATAAGATAATCAATGATACAAAATCGATATTGCAAAGAAGCATTGCAGTAAAATAAACCTGCCAAAGATTATAATCAAGATTACTGTTACCACGAAATGACGTCAACGTGTGTAAATCTAAATTAGAAATAAATAAAATTATTTGACTGTCGATATTGCTATAAGTTTTACAGTGCGACAGAATACGAAGGTCGAACGTCTTTTTATATTTTATCTAAATGCAATGGGTGGGTTATCAGTAGCTGATAATTTGTGTGCCATGTGACACGCCCTATCAACAACTCTAATTCCAATAAAATAAAACATTTTAATGTCTTATTTTTATATTAATCTAGGTATTTATTAACTGCATTAAATTATTGTTCTGGTTTGGAATTTTCCTTTGTATGTGTTGTGTTTTTAGACCCTTCGTACACAAGGGGTAAGCATCTGCGATTTTAGTATGGAAGCTTACGCAATACCGCATATGTTCGCGGCGCATATTCCGTGTACAAACTTATACGATATTGTATCGTAGATTTTCGTATTCTTGTGTACAAAGGGCCTTTATTTTGTATAAATTACATTTGTAAATATTGTTTTCATAGTATTAAACGCAAAATAATTTTTATTATCTTTTATCTCTTGTAATATTCCCAAGGAGTATATTTAAAGAGTCTTTTGCTTATTAAATGTTTTGATAAAGAACTTTGTTTTCATTTTATAAAACGAAATAAAATATTATGAATAAGTCTTTCTGTTAATAAAACATGAGATGTTATTAGTAAGTTATAGCTTCGATCCTGATAGCTGGACAGTTAGTGTACGGCAGAATGATATCTAAATTCGATTCTCAAAAAAATGTGTGCTTCTTTGATGAACACCTAGTTACATCGAGATAACGTCACTCAGGGAAGGAATATTGGTTTGTAAAATGGCCGCCAATTAATGTGGGGGCGCCCCTTTTGCAGATTTGTGGGACAACAGGAAATCATTAACAGATACCTGTTATACATAAAAACTAATAATCTGTTTTTTTTTTCATTACAAAGTGGCAAGCGAGCAAGAGGCCACCTGGATACAAAATTATCATAGATATAAAAATCAGATGCATCGAAAATATATTTTAAATAAAATATTAGGCAAGTTAGACGTTTGAAATATTTTAGGTAATTTTTAAATATTAAAAATAAAGACTATAACAATTATCATTTAAAAATAAAACTATACGCTATTGTGCAATGCGAAATTTTTCAACCGTGTCATGACCTTATGGAATTTCCCGTTCTTTTAACTTTATTTAAATAAATGCATACAAAACCAAAAGATACTAATCTTGATTCAATAATTTTAAATATACTTATTTATCTTTAGATTAGACAAAATATCAATATCAAAATTGTATTGGCAATGTTTTTTACAATATAGTCAAACCTAGATATGCGAGAAACCTCTATAAGCGAGACAAATATAGTGGACCATTGGACTCTCCTTAGCCAGGTTCGACTGTAGTTGTGTCAACTTAATAAAAGTGACATCTATTGGCTATTAAAGGCATTAAAATGATTTAAGGTTTGGATGGATGGCTTTCATAACAGTTTCGTATGACTTCTTTGCAAAATTACAACAATAAATTAATTGCAACATTCTCTATATACAAAATAAAAGGTTTTCTGGATTGCCATCCTATAAATAACTACAAATCGCATATAAGTAAAATTTTATTTTACTTGTTGGATGTGTATAATTGATAAATTAAACTAAATTCATTTTAAATCTGTATCTAGTTTCTGCAGCGCCGCTTCCAGTGAGAACAAATGTTGATCTTCAACATCTGGGGCTATTTCTCTCATAGCTTTTGCTAAATTATAAACATATTCCTTGTTGGAGCCGCTCGGACCTATTGAATTGATTACTTGCTTTGCTATTACATCTACTGGAGCGGCACCTGGAAATAAAAAAATACTATAACCTCTAAAGTCCTCTAGTAAAAAATACTAAGACCTGAAGTTGGACCATTTACAATAATGACATTATTTACCGTTAATTATAGTTGTAGGGGCATTTTTTTAAACAAATTATTAAATATTTGACAAACTTTTTTCACTAGGCCACCTATTAGTATTAGCTAAAACTTCATATACTCTAGTAACTCATTCAAATACTAAGAGCTGTTAAATGATGCTCCTAGTCAAAACTTGTATTAATAAAAGGTGCCCATATGTGTACCAATGGATAAATGCAAAAGTTTGTTAATACTTAATCCAAAATGGCTTAAATCTCGATATTGAGCACAGATGTAGAGCAGTCTGTAAAGTATAGGATGTTTACTATGCTTTTATTCTGCACTCACAATCAGACAGCATCTTACTGATTACTTAACCGTTTGACTGCTAAGCGATTCAGGCGAGAATGTTCGAAAACTGCGGGACATATTTTGTCTTGATGACTAAAACTAGCAGTGCAAAAGCGCCTCGGTTTTCTCGACGAATGCACCATTTTGCGCCGCATAGCAGTCAAATGGTTAATAACTGAGTACAGCAGTTAAAATTATAAAAATGTAATTACACTTTACCTGCATAAGATTCATTTTCTTTGGTCGCGACATATAAAGTTAACGAAAATGGTTGAACATGCTCATCTTTCGGGTGGAATGTGACAGTTTTCTTAGAATATCCATTTTTCTCTCTAAAATCTAAATGTTTTGTTACACTATCAATATCTTGAGTTCTAATTTTGTAAGCTACTCCCCATACTGTGCTGTTCGGATCATCACTTGGTACTAACGTGACTACTCTCCCTGGCTGAAATGTGACAAAACATTTGTAAATAATAAAAAAAACATTATTTTGTTGTATCCTTTTCACAGAGCGTATAATTCCTAAAGTGCTACGTTTATTATCAACAAGTGTTGATTATTGCATCACATCTGTTTTTATCATAATTAACAGTTGATTCTTGGCTAAAGTTAATATACCTAATAAAAAGTAGATATTATTCTCACCTTTTCGGGTACTCCTCTATGGTCTATACTGTGCTGATAGAATCTTCTCAGGTAACCTTTTATATAACCTACAAGTTTGTATTCGTATTCAAAATCTACTTTCCAGACTAAGGACCCATATCCAAAAACCCACATTATGAATTTAGATAAATATACATTTATACACAAGTAAGTGTTATTTATTTACTTTACGGTCTATTGGTTTTTAAGTTATACTCCATTGTGAATGTTCAAGGGATAATTTTAAATTAATTATTTGATTGCAAATACAATTTTTTCCATTTTCATGGTTACACAGCTGATGCTAATGTCAAAAATACTCCTGACATTGACATTTTCCTACACTTTATTTCTAATATTATACCATTTTCTACTTTACAATTTTGTCCCTGGTATGTCACCCGAGTTATCCCAAAAAACTTAAAATCAAGATAAACTGCAAACTAAAAATGTGCGAAAATCAATGATAAATACCTATGTGTAAAACTATATCGGTATGTTTTTTTTTTTGTTGAGATTTTATTATATCGGTACGGAAGCAAATAAAAATTATAATTTTCCAAAGACTCAGAAATGTTTAATATTTTTATGCCAAATGTCAAAAATATAAAGTTAAAAAAAATGACATGGGGTATTTTATTAAAATATCAAAATAATTCAAGAATCTCTGACATAATAACATCAGAAAATGATGTAAATATTTATAAATTAAAATATATAAAGTAGTATGTTTTACAAAAAACCAATTGGAGACTTTGGACACGTGACAGTATTAAAAAAAATCCATGTCTACTATAGCCGAAAAGCTATGTGACGATATCGTAAATCCAGTTTTAGAGCAATCTTCCGCACCTACAAATTACACTGACCATTCAAAAAAACAAAATGCTGGTCCAACTAGATCCATTCTAGTCGAAAAAAGAAGAGTTGTTAACAACATTATACCTAAAGGCAACTCTGCAGTTGTAATTACTAAATTCAAATCTCGAGAAACAATTTATAACAAAGTTTTTACTGATAAATCAATAAATACAATAATCTCTGGACCTTTAACTTCTAATGTTGAGTGTATGACTAATATACGGAAAAGGGCGACGTGCATTTGTGGTCGACTTATAAAGCCACTTAGAAGTGACGTCAAAGATGTCCAGACATCGAAAATGCAATTATATCAAGCTGATAAGTCATTCTATTACTGTTCTGCAACAGAATCCTGTACAACTCGTAGTACACAATTCTTTGATATTACAGCAAGTACAGAAGATAACAGTATTTACAGATCAAAATCAGGTCTCAGTACTCTAAAACCCGGGCCAAGCAGAAGCAGAACCAATAAGCCCGTCTATATTGACAGCTACAGCGCTAGGCGTTGGGCTTTGACAAAATATCCAAAGAGAGGACCAGATTTTTAAAAATCTATTTCACCTAAAAAAATCAAATTGAAAAATGTACTAAATTGCATAGAGCCTTGTCTATGTTTAAAATTTTCTGTTTGATTTGTTAATTGTGTTTTTTGTATTTCAAACTTTGTGAAAAAAAAATGTGTAATTTTGTAAAATAAATTGTAAAGTTGAGAATAAATAAAACAATAGTACAAGAAAGTTGTAAAAGTGTATTTCTAATCCAGCCCACTACACCTGCACACAAAATAAGTGTTTCATCTGGTTTTGTACCTAAAAAAATAATACATTTTTAAAATATTCATTTTACAAATTAAGATATCATTAAGCAAGAATACTAATGCATTAAATCATAACATTTATACCATTATTAATAAAAGAAAACATAAAGACCCAATTCATAAGCAGAACGTTACAAAATTTGTTCCGAAAACATTTTTTAAAATTAAATCTATGTGATTAATAAGTAAAAAAATACTAAAGCATTATGTTATGAGTATTTCACTAATATTCCTTATTTGCTCACATGTTTGGTTGAGCTGGGCTTGCAGGTTGTGGTGGTACTTCCAAATTCTTTATCAGCTGCGCCAACCAATGCTTAGTGGAATTATCCTCTTGAAGACATGAAGTGAATGTAGCATCTCGGAGCTGATCTGGAAGACATTGTCTCAGAGCCTCCCTGGCTCTCGGGTTGTCTGACAAGCGTAGGTAACACCGAACAACATGTTTCAGCAACCTCGCCGATGGCTCTTTTGCTAGAGACAGCACCATTTTACCAAGTATCATGGCTACATGTGAGAATCTATCATATGTTTGGCATATATAGCATAAGCCGCTGTCATCCAACAGGATTTTCTGTAGAATGAATGTAGCCACAGTCTTGGAGAGTTCAGAGCCATTTTCCATGATACGGAGGCAGAGAGGTATAATTTCTGTGGTCAATAGAAACGTAATAACCTCTTGTTCATCAGTTTTTACCAAGGCCCCTATGACACCTAGACTGGTCAAGCGCAGGTATTCGAAGGGACGAGTTTTGGACACAGTGTGAAGGAAAGGATACAGGAAGAGTGGTACGTGAGCTTGCAGAAAAGCAGACCGGGTTTCTGGGTGAGAAGCTACACATTGCATGAGAGCTAAAGCATTACATACACAATTGCTTTGATGGGCTGTAAGGGTGGGAGGTATCATAGCAACATAAATATTGGTGATTTCTTGTAACAAAGCGGCGATAGTCCCAAAACTATGCCACAACATAGGAGCTAAGTCTTGTACCACCTCTCGTTTCTTACTCAACTCCAATAGAGCAGTTTCGCGACTTTCTGGGTTACATAGCTCCAAAATCCAGGTGTACACCTTTTCTCTATCTACTGCCGCTTGCATACTTGTTTGGGCCGGGCTTTGTTGCGCGCTCATGTTATTGTTCATTATTTTATGAAACGCACCCTCCAATTTATTAACATAGTTTTCTCTTGCATTATTCAACTCGTTCCCCGTGGAACTCGTTTTGGATTAGTTAATTAATTATCGAGAACAAAACCTGGAATTCACTTATATTACTTGAATTACTATCTATTTACAAGAAATAATAAAATCACACGCGTACATTCCCAAGAAAGATAATCGAATTTCAGAAAGAAAAATGGAGCAGATTATTAAATTTTAAATCAAAGAGTATATACACCTTCCATATGCATCAATACACTAATGTGACCAAAACTTGAAGAAAAAGAAGGGACACAAAAACATAAAAAAGCTTTTGCAAGGATGAAAAGCAGTAACGGCTTTAATAAAGTGCAATTAAAACTACCACTTATTGTAAGAAAACATTAGTAAGCGCAAATACAAAGAAAGAGAAACCTTATTCGTTTTTATAATTTTATTTGTTAATTGCAGCTCTGCGTTTTTTTCTATGTCTGAAATTATAATCTACTTCGACATATGGGGTTGTCAAATGTCATTGTCACTGTCAAATGTCAGTTAATCGTGTATTGTGTTCAAGTCAATTCAATCAATTAAAATAAATTAAATAAATTACTAATATTTAGATAGTAAACGTTGCGTTTCATATTTAATTCGATTTAAGACTAGATTTGAAATTATTATTGCATGTTTGATTTGTTTCCTAAATCAATTCGTCTAGAAGTTGCGCTTACCATTTTGATTTCTTTGGGAAATGAATACGTAAAATTCTAAGTGGAAAAAAGAAACTTCGATTGGTTTGTAGTATAGTTTCTATTTCATTTTATAATTAATGATTTCCATACAAATCGGGTCAATTTACTCGTTTTATTAAGTGTTCGACTACAGTTGGTTTAAAATACACATGACGCCATTGTTTTGATAATAATTTTAATGAGAGCATCGTCTGTAGTTCTGGAAATCAATAACCATATGTCACGAGAACGTTTATAATATCAAAATAAGATAAGCTAGTTTTATTGTTTAAAAATAGCTATACGAAAAAATTGCAATTTATAAATACATGGCTGATATTTGTCCCATTTCATGCTATTAAATGTCTCAACTTTTAAACAATAATTTAAATACAATATTTTCAGAATCATGGAGGTGTCACATTCGTTGACATTGAACGAATCTGCTCTACAGCAGTTGCCTGATGACAAAAAGCCTCATTTCATTTTTGAATGGCTTCGTTTCTTAGACAAGGTGCTTGTTGCCGCTCATAAGGTATGTTTATAATAGTTATACACTATGCTTTTTCCCGTTAGTTCTCTTCAACAGGAATATATCATGTGCAATACTGTATGATCTTCAATTAATGAATAAATTGACATATAAAAAGTAATGGCAGGTCCTATGATCATACAGCTCAAATTATTTATTTAAGTTAACATTTTAGAAACCTAAATGTATTGTAAACCCTTCACAAATTCCATTAAAAGACTTAAATTACAACATAATTTGATATCAAAGAATGTTGTACACATTTTTATTTATACTTTTTCTTATACAGTCTGACATAAAAAGTTGTCAACAAAAGCTAGTAGCTCAACTGGTCAGCCTTTTCCGAGAGTCACTGGGTGCGCCCGCACGGAGACTGCTCGCGAGATGTCTGGCTACGTTGTTCTCAGTCGGTGATACATTTCTACTGTTTGATACTGTCAATAAATGCAATGATATCATCAAGGTTAAAGATGATTCACCTTCATATTTACCGACAAGATTGTGAGTAATATTATTATTTTTTTGTAAAATATTACTGAAATTTACTGATGTACAGTTGGTCCTGGATAAGCAAAAACTAACCTATAAGCAAGAGTCCTTCTCTGGTCCAACCACTTTTATACAAACTTTTATAAGGGTGACTAAATTGTGGTACCTTAGACTCTCTTATCCAGTTTGGACTGTATATAATTTAGTTAAGAAAATTGTATTTAGTAGCAAATTAGTCTGCAGATTATATTTACTTACTAGGTTAGGTTACATATACAAAATCTTAGTTCTTAAGTGTTACTAAATTGCTTGACAAAAATTGTATTGATTAAAACAATTTACTATTGTGTTTAGGGCTGCTATTTGTTGTCTGGGAAGTATGTACGAAAAATTAGGCAGGATGATGGGAAGATCTTATGAAGAGACGGTAACAACCCTGGTGAGATCACTCAAAAGTTCCGAATCTCAAACAAGATTGGAAATTATGATAACATTAGAGAAGGTAAGAATTATAATCTGGAATATAAGAATTAAATAAATTTAACTTAAAGCCGTTTATAATATTATTTTTCGTGATGTGCAACTCATATCATCAATAATTTTAAAAAGAATAGTGCAGCCAGATCTGGTCACCAAGTCATGCAATATTGCAGTTTTATTTATAATTTATTCACATTAAAATGAAGGAAACTTCAATAGTTCTAAGATGGCGCTTCAGAGTGTCAGCTTGTGTTGATAAATTTGTCAGTCTGGAGCATAATGCGTCGCCTTCATTACATCGAGTTGCTATTAAATCGGACTTAAGCCGAAGCAAAATCTCAGTTAAGCCTTGTTCGCACCAGGATAGTATTTTAGTCGAGTAGCAAGTAGCATTTATCCGAACAATGGATTTACTACTGTTCGCACTTGTTTAAGCCTAAACCTACGCACTAGGGTAGGGTAGTAATTTAGTAACTAAATGTGTCTGGACAGTAACATTTTAAAAGAATAGATTAGTAAATCCTTTGTTCGGATACTTGCTATTCGACTAAAATACTATTCTAGTGCGAACAAGGCTTTAGCCGTAGACTAACAGTTCTGAGGATTCTGAATATGTTTCGTAGATCTGCCTAGGTATGGGTAGTGCTGCGGGCGCTGCGCTGCGCGAGGTGTCGCGAGCGGCGCGCGGTGCGCTGCTGAGCGAGCGCGCGTACGCGGTGCGCGCGGCGGCGGCGTGCGCGCTGCGCCGCGTACTGCCTCTCATGAGGCTAGCACCAGCTGATGTAGACGCGATCGCTGCAGCCTGTCTCCGTGCTGCCCATCCTAGTGATTATGCCCTCAGGTAAACTGTTAAGAGGGAATATAAATTTTGTCGATGGTACGATTTGAAAAAATAATTCACCATAGATCTACATTGTAAATTACGCGTCTTCGTCGGCGTGGAATTACATAATATAGCCTATGTTACTCAGGGATAATCTAGCTTTCTAATAATGAAATAATTTCTGAAATCGGCTCAATGGTTCTTGAGTTATTTCATTACATACAAAAATACAATTTTTTCCTTATTATATTAGTTTACTTGAATAGATTCGCCTTATACTTAAATAGTCTCTAAGGTTGCATTTTGATTTTAGATGTGCAGTAGCAGAGCTTCTCGGAGCACTGATAGCAACCACTCAAGCTGGTGAACTCACCAACACCAATACTAAGATGAAGATGGGCATTCAGTCAGGTATAGGATATGAATTACACATGGTTTTTTTTTAAATATAAGAAATAATTAAATTAAAGTGTTTTTTAATTGATTTATTTTTTTTATTAAATTTAAACCTACTGATCACAAGTAAATGGTAATTTTAATAAATTATTTATTTTAAAAAAAGGTTAAATAAAATATCCAAAATTGTAATTTTAACGAATTATTTTTTTGCAAAAATTAATAGAGGTTTTTTTTTAAATAAATAATTTGATAAAATTACCATTAATTTGTGTTTTGTAAGCGTAAATAAAAAAAAAGTTATAATTTTTTTTAGTTCAACAAAGCAAGAAAGATACACAAAAGAATGTGGTATCATTAGAAGAAGCTTTGAACTTACTAATGGGCGCGTTCTTACGCGGAGGTACCTCTTTTCTCAAGGGAGATATCATTAAGTCCGGGTCTGGGGTGAACAGAGAAGTGAGAGTCTGTGTTACACACGTGAGTATTACATAAAGATATTAAATACATAGTTAATAACAATTAGATTTAAAAAATAATAAAAAAACTTATTTTTTTTTACAGCATTGAGTGTTGTTACATTTTCTTTAAAATCTCAATATTTTTCATACTACCCACTTTTATGATTTTCGATTGTTCTTTGTATTTTTACACCAATTATTTTTTTACCATTTTCAAAAATACGTAGTCGGTTTTTATTATAATTTAATGTAATAAATATGTGAAACTTAATTAATGATTTATTTTTAGGATATTCACATAATCTCTCTCGATATTTTTCATTCTACCTACATATCTTTATTATTTAATTCTTGGTACTTATATATTTTTTTTTATTCCAGGCGTATGTAATCTTCGTCCAGAACATGGGCGGGGTCTGGTTGGAACGTAATATGACAATATTCCTCACTCACGTATTAGACTTGGTCGCCAATCCTAAGGCGGCCAGCTCACATGTAGACGCTGTCTACTCCAGGTAACTAGCTGTTGCTCGCGACTTCCTCCGCGTTGAATTAAATAATATAGCCTATGTTATTCGGGGATAATGTAGCTTTCTATTAGTGAAAGAATTTTTGAAATCTGCCCAGTAGTTTTTGAGTTATTTCAATACATACAAAAATAGAAATCTTTCTTCTTTATAAAGTCGATCTTGGATAAGCGATGGTCCAATGCAATATTTGTCTCGCTTATAGAGGTTTATCGCTTATCCAGGTTCGACTGAATCAGGATTTAGGATAGTTTGTAGGGTTGGGTTAGAGTTTTTCTTACTTTTGATTACAAGGGGTAGATGGAATCAATAAAAATATTATAAAACTAGCTGCTGTTCGCGACTACGTCCACGCGAAAGTAAAAGATATAGCCAATGTTACTCGGGGATAATGTAGCTTTCTAATGGTGAAAGAATTTTTGAAATCTACCCAGTAGTTTTTGAGTTATTTCAATATATACAAAAATACAAAGTTTCTCTATTTATAATATTAGTATAGATAGTATAGATTAAAATGACCATATATTTATAATATTTTTTGTTATTAGAAAGTGCATAAACTACATACTACGCAATACGTTGGGTAAAATGTTGGGTGAGAAGGCGCAGGCGTCCGCTTGCAAAGAGATCATACAGCTGGTTGCTAAGCAGATGAACAGTATTGACTTCAACCCGGAGAATGCTAAGGATTGTAATCAGGTAAAACTATTTCTTTCACAAGGAGTTTAGTTATTATTTAATTGAGTAATAAAACAAAGAAACTTGATTGATTTTCCAGCTGTAATTTATTTATTTATAATAATGTTAACGAAATGTACTGTTGATGAAATGTACTTTGTATATTCACAAGTTGACAAAATGTACTTTGAATTTTCACATGTTGACGAAATGTACTTTAACTATTATCAAGTTGACGAAACGTACTTCGTATTTGCACAAGTTGACGAAATGTACTTCGTATTTTCACACGTTGACGAAATGTACTTAGTATTTTCACAAGTTGCCGAAATGTACTTCGTATTTTCACAAGTTGACGAAATGTACTTAGTATTTTCACAAGTTGACGAAATGTATTTCGCATTTTCACAAGTTGACGAAATGTACTTAGTATTTTCACAAGTTGACGAAATGTACTTCGTATTTTCACAAGTTGACGAAATGTACTTAGTATTTTCACAAATTGACGAAATGTACTTCGTATTTTCACAAGTTGACGAAATGTACTTCGTGTTTTCACCAGTTGACGAAATGTACTTCGTATTTTCACAATTTGACGAACTGTTCTTTAACTGTTCACAAGTTGATGAATTGTATTCCGAATATTCACATGTTGACGAAATGTACTTTAACTATTTCCAAGATGACGAAATGTACTTCGTATATTCACTAGTTGACGAAATGTACTTCGTATATTCACAAGTTGACGAAATGTACTTCGTATTTTCACAAGTTGACGAAATGTACTTCGTATTTTCACAAGTTGACG
>QDHC01002140.1:398075-412240 GCA_013186455.1 Papilio dardanus tibullus
GTTTTTTTTTTAGTCAATATTTTTTTTTAATTTTGCCATATCCAGTTGATATCACCGTTAAGTGCGAGCGGGTCTGGTGCGCTGGAGCACGACCCGTGCTGCCTGTACCGCGGCGCGGCGGCCGCGCAGCCGCTCGGCGTCGCCGTCATCGACGCGTCCGTTATGCTCTTCCCTCAAATATTCTCCAGAGCTGCTAATAAACATAGGTAAGTGTTGGCAACTTAAATAATGCGGCCTCAAATACTTATAAGAGCTGCTATTAAATACCTCTGACGACGCTGGAGGTTGTTTATTGGCCCTTAATGGTGACGAAGGACGAGGGATTGAAGTGAACCATAGAACATTGAAGAACGATAACAACTGGGTCACAGTTTCGGCTTAATTTAAATAGTAGTTGTAAGTTTGTAAGTTTTCAGTACTAACGGAGCAATAAAAGCGACAGTTAGTCAGAACTTAGAAGAAGTTTTATAATAATACAGTCCACTACCAATGTGTTTCGATTTTCATATGTACATATTTACCCGGTATTTACGGTGATGGAAAACATCGTGATGTCTGCACGTTTGTGAAGAAATTCAAAGATATGTTTGAACGCAAAGTACGCGCTAGTCGTGGATTGAAGGAAATTGAGCCACATCATGGGTCGAACTACTACTACAAAATGTACAATCAAACCTGGACAAGCAAGAAACCTCAATAAACGAGAGTCATTATCTGGTCCCGACGAGCTACCTTTATAAGCTAGAAACTCTGATTAGATATTCTATTAGATAAATGTGTAGAAAAGGGGATGATCGATTTCAAGTAAAATACAAGTTTTGTAAAATATAACATTAATCGCATAAGAGAGAGGTCGTCGTTCGTCGTCAGTCGTCGTTCGCGCTTCGTCGGATACTCCCCCACTCTCATTTCTTCTCGCTCACACTTGCGTTTAATTCCATTCCATGCGTACTACTTACGTCCCATTCCCACATATGGTTATTTTATATTCCAGGCAACAAATGTTGGAACACTTCGCGGAGTGTATAAAGATGTCTAAAGGGGCTAGATGTGAAGCGATTCAGATCAACGTGTATACCGCGTTGTTGCTCGCCCTGCGCGCGCTCGCTGACACCAAGAGCTCACTAGGACAGGAACCGGTTAAGAATGTGGCCATTGAACTTATTGTGGTATGTATATTACTAATATTGGTTACTCTCATGCTTACTTTTCTTACCCTAAGGCTTCATTAGACCGAGTTCGCGAAAAAATGGAGACTTTGCTACGGAGTAAGGCTGATTTTTGTATGACATTGGTGTATTGATACCTTAGGTGTAAAAAAATTAGAGACAATGGGCACTTGCAATATGATAAGATACGCCATGACAAGTGTCATGGTTTATCTTTGTAGGGAAGAAATGTGAAATTGTAGAGCACATTTGTACGGTAAAAACTTAATCATCTAATTCAGTAGTCTAATTATGAAAGAATTTTCATATCCGACTCGAAGGACCATTCTCTACCATTTTTAAAATTCTACCTATTTGCATACTATCTAATTATAGATTAATGTAGAATGTCCAGCTCGAAGGACCATACGATTCTCTTTAAATTCTACCCTCATATGTTTCCTTTTCTTTTTTAAATATGAAATGTAACATTCCAGAACGGTCTATCATCGAACAGCGTGACAGTGCGTGCAGCAGCCGCGTCCTGTGCGGGTCGTCTGTGCGGTTGCGTGTCTGACACTGACTCGCAGGCGCTGAGCGAGCGTGTCATATCCCTCGCGCGTACAGCGCCGAGCCGTGTCGTGCGCGCCGCTGCAGCGGCTGCGGTGGGCGCGGTGCAGCGAGCGAGAGGGGCCGCGTCGAGCGCTGCAGCGCTGCCGGTGCTGCGTGCGCTTGCGCAGGATACGGCTTCTGTTGAATTACAAGTGAGTCAAGTTATGCTTCATTAGATCGAGTTCGTGATAAAAACGGAGATTTTGTTTTGTTGAAGTCCGTTTTTGTCCGACGCCGAAGAATTAGTTAGCAGTATAATATGCAGTTGTAGGAGTATGGTGTTGAATTATTACTTTATGTGTTTTAGTTAGTAATGTCTCAGATTTTTTAAGTTATCCTTAGCGTAGATTAAGGCTACTTTGTGACAGTTATTGCGACAGAGGCGATAAGTTAATGTAGATTTCAAATGAGAAAACACTAAGGGTCTCCCTTAGCGAACTACTAACTCTGAGTACAATAAAGGTTGTTTAATAAACTGTTTTTTTTTAATTTCTGTAACCAGGTATGGTCGTTACACGCGCTGTCAGTACTAGTAGACGCGTCAGGGCCGATGTTCCGCGGCCACGTGGAGTCCACACTCAACCTGGCTCTGAAGCTGCTGTTCAGCTCGCCGCCCTACCAAGAGGAGCTGCACCGCGCTGTGGGACGACTGTTATCCGCGCTTATAACAGTCGTCGGCCCTGAGTTGCAAGGTATGAACGATATTATGGTTTTTCTGTATTAAATAATAAATTTAATAGTTTACTTAGGAAAAAATAATTCGCCAAAATAGCGAAATGACTAAAGATTTCGCCAAAACGGCGAAGTGCCCGACTTCGCTAAAATTGAGAAGGGTTTGGGTGATTTCGCTAAAACGCCGAAATAAAAGTCTGATTTCGGTAAAGTGGCGAAGTGACGTTATGTCTTCGCTAAAGTGGCGAAGTGACCGCTTACCTTAAGGCTTCATTAGACCGATGTCACGCATAAAACAGCCTTACACCGAAGCAAAATCTCCGTTTTTTTTGGGCGCACGCGGTCTAATGGAGTTGTAGGGTTAAATATAGCTGCAAGAAATTTAAAAAATTATAAGGTAGACTTAAAAAAAATCAAGACGAAGAAATTCAAAGATATGTGTATTCACGAAAAATACACACTAGTCGTGGAGTTGCGGAAAATGGAGCCCATCATGGGTCGTAACCTTTAAGGTAGACTTATAAATATTTGTTTGTCAGCTGGTGGCGGTGCGGTGAGCAGGTTCATCTGCGCGTGCGCCGCGCTGCAGGAGTGCGGCGGCGGCGGGGCGCGCGCGGAGAGCATCGGCTGTCTGCAGCAGCTGCAGATGTTCTCCCCTCGGAGTATCAATCTGCATCTACTTGTGCCTCAACTATGTGTAAGTATCTATCACAAAAATAAATATTATTGGATATATGGTACTAAAAATACTTTAATCACTGGATTTTATTGAAATTTTGAATAAAGTAATAGTCTGGAAGGGAGTACAGGGAATATTTGTTACTGTATTTATTATAAAAACATAATAAAGGTATTTGTCGTTCGTAGTGTAATACACCTGTGAACCTGGATTCAAAGCCTGAAAAGCAAATGGAACCTGAGTCCAAAGGACCGCGATATTTGTCTCGCTTATAGAGGTTTCCCTCTAATCCGTTTATCTCACTTATGGAGGTATCTCGTCGGGACCAGAGAATGACTCGTTTATAGTGGTTTCTCACTTATCCAGGTTTGAATATGTATAAAAAAGACATAACTAATCCAATTAGGTACACAGCATTGTTCAAAATGAAAAATAATTAGTCGTTGGCGATATCTAGAATTCATATAAAACAGTGTATAAATCATCATCATCATCATCCTGCCTTGTCCCTTTATAGGGTCGGCACGGTATCACTCCACCATACTTCCGTATGAGTCGTCAATTCTGAATTTACCCCTTTTTTAGCATATCTTCTAAAACAGTGTATCAAAAAACACATATTTTTAAATGTTTTCAGCGGGACTTATCAAGCTCCGAGTTGGCAGTACGCCGCGCTGCGTTGTGCTGTTTGAGGCAACTCTCACAGAAGGAAGCAGCTGAAGTGTGCCGATACGCATTATTAGCTAAAGACCATATCCCAGCTAAACCTTATTGTGGTAAGTATACCGAACCGACCAGGGGACCAAGATATACATATAATATAGACTAGCTGTTCTGCGCGACTTCGTCCGCGTGGAAATAAATAATATAGCCTATGTTACTCGGGGATAATGGAGCTTTCTAATAGTGAAAGAATTGCAACCTGCATATATCGGCGTACAAATTTAAAGATATGTGTCATCATTATTCATCATTACCAGCTCACTATACGTCCCCACCGAGGGGTAAGGAGCCTACCCCCTAAGGGGTGCCTAGGCCATAGTCAACCACGCTGGCCAAGTGCGGGTTGGTCGACTTCACACATATCTTTGAAGTTCTTCGTCGATATGTGCAGGTTGCATCACGATGTTTTCCTTCACCGTACGTAAGAGCGTCGGGTAAATATGTACATATGAAATTCGAAAAGCGAAAAACACATTGGTACATGGCGGGATTCGAACTCGGGACCTGCAGTTCACAAGTCAAGAGCTAAACCACTGAGCCACCGACGCTCCAAAGATATGTGTATTCACACAAAATACGCGCTAGTCGTGGAGTTGCGGGAAATGGAGCCCATCATGGGGCGAAACCATTTTTTTTAGTATATATTTTCCTTTAGGTGTGACTATAACTAGTAGCGGTCTCCCGGGTGCGCTCTTCGCGTACCTAGACACGGAGCGTGACAGCGCTGCGCAGTCGCACGCGCGCGACACCCTCGCCTGCTGCCTGCTGGCGGCGGCGGCGGCGCGCCGGCTGCACGACTGGCTGCAGCTCGCTAAACGAGTACTTACACTACGACTTGGTAAGTTTTTACATCGTAAAACAGCTAAAACATACAGACAGAGGGAACTTCCTTTTGGAAGTCGATTAATAATTACTTTAGTAAAGGTATAATAGCCAATTATAAGTAAGCTTTTAGAAAACACCAACAAATGGCTTGTACGCTGCTATTCGATTAGAGACGTATTGCTCGTTTTGTAATAAATAGTCCAGTACAGTATTCGAAGACAGCGCTAAGTTGTAATTGAAATAATTTAACTTACTAGAAGAGGGTGGGTTTGTATGTTTATATTTTCCAGTTGTAATCCAACGCTAGCTTCGGTTACTGGCCTGGATTATATCTGAGTACATAATTGTGTTCTACCGGCATTTGAGATTTGTTAAAATTTGGATGACACTCTGGATCAGTTTTTTAAGACTTGTTTAAAAGTTTAAGTATTGAAAATGTATTTTTTCCTACTAGAGGACACTACAAACCAAGAAATGGACTTCGACGGTGAAGGTGATGATGATCAGATGGAATTCCACGCGGAGTCGGAACAGTCTACTCATCCTGCTATCCAGCCGAGATGGTCCACGAAGGTAAGTTACTACCGGGCTAAGAGCTCTTTAGCAGTCCTTTAGATGAATGGATTGGCTAACTGACTGATTGATTGACTATGAGATTGATTGATTGATTGACTAACTGATTGATTGATTTACTATGAGATTGATTGACTGATTGATTGATTGACTAACTGACTGATTAATTGACTATATTATTGATTGATTGACTAACTGACTGATTGATTGACTATATTATTGATTGATTGACTAGCTGATTGATTGATTCATTTCTTGCTTAATTGATACGCAGTCGCAATCAAGTCTAGTATATTATAGAAATATGATTAAAAATGGCTCTTGTCTGTTTAATTTTAGGTGTTTGCGATGGAATGCATTCAGAAGATAATGGGCGCGTGCGAGGCGACCGGGGACAGTGCACACTTTGACCTTGTTAAAGCCAAAGAGAAACTACAAATTGATCCTAACGGTAAAGTATATTTGATAAATTGTTAACTTTCTAATTTTTGCTTCTACATTGATGTATTTTTCTGTGACACTTCTTAATAATTGAACGACCATACTATCATTTATTTCATGGTATTATTTTTGAAATCCAAAAACAATTAAATACTTAAAAATCAAAAATAAGTGGTTTACATCAAAAAATATAATAATTAAATTATTTTTACTATTTTTTTAATGAATAAAACCGAACTTTTATTTTAAAAAAACGTCCCAAACACTCACTTTTGATTGCAATTTGAATAATATGTAAATTACTTGCATTTTTCCTGCACATATCGGCGAAGTAATTCAAAGATATGTGTAAAGTCACGCAAAATACGCGCTAGTCGTGGAGTGATGGAAAATAGAACCCATCATGGGTCGAACTATTACTACTACTTGTCTTTTTTACAATAAAATGTTTTTTTCTTTTAATACCAATGTATATTTTATTGACAGGTGACTATCTATCACTCCACGTGTCAGATCTAGTCCGCATGGCGTTCGTTGGCGCGACGGGCGAGTCCGACGCGCTGCGGCTCGCCGGCCTGCGCACGCTGCAGACTATAATACAGCTGTTCGCGCGCGCACCGGAACCTGACTTCCCGGGACATTTGTTACTTGAACAGTATCAGGCGCAGGTGAATAAGTTGCCGGAGTCAGTGTTTCCGTCCAGCTATAACGTGGGTGCCTTCAAGAGTAGGGTGAATAGGTATTTAATAGACTAGCGCGTAACACCTTTCGACCGCATCTCCACCAGCAGGTGGGATCGTGGTCAAGCGCTAGTTTATATTTAATAAAAAAAAAAGGTGAGACTGGAAATAATTGATATGAGTGTTGAAATTTTATGTCAACTGTCTTAATTATGATTGTTGTGACTCGACTATGATTGAAGTGACTTGACTCTGATTGATGTGACTCGACTTGATTGAAGTAACTTGACTCTGATTGAAGTGTCTGATTATGATTGTTGCGACTTGACTATGATCGATCTTCCTGATTATGATAGTTGCGACTTGACTATGGTTGATGTGACTCGACTATAACTGATGTGACTCAACTATAATATGATGTGAATTGACTATGATTGATGCGACTTGACTATGGTTAATGTGACTCGACAATGATTGACGTGACTAGATTATGATTGATATGACTTGATTATGATTGATGTGAAGTATGACATGCCATGACCATGAATAGCGTGACGTTTTGTAAATGTGACATGTCTTCTCCATGATTGTCGTCATTCCCCGTAACTGTGATAAACTTGGCTAATTGTGTGACATGTTGTGACTTATTTGACGTATAGTTTGACGTGTCGTGTGCAGGTGGGTGCTGCCGTGCGCCCAGCGTTCGCGCGCGACACTGCCTCGCACGTGACTGCGGCCGCGTGCGACCTCTGCTCCGCGTGGCTTGGCTGTGGCGTTGCTAGAGATATTGACGATCTACGCAGGTATACCTCTTGATCTATAATGTCTCTTTCTTATGCGTAGGCTTCATTAGACCGAGTTCGGGATAAAATCGGAGATTTTGCTTTGGCGTAAGGCTGTTTTTTGCGTGACATCATCCGTCTAATAAAGCTCTATAGTGGTAGTTGTGGGCTCTTACGCCCGACTGTTAAAACACCACTCAAATTTAAGTGTCGCTTAAAATTTAAGTGTTAAAATTAAACGAGATCGCTGTAGAATTCGGAGTTTAAGCGTGGATTTAACATGTATATGAGTGGTATTTGAAAATTCGATCTTAAGACTACAAAAAAATTTGACCATAATTAATTAACCAAACTTTATTTATGACCAACTACGAACTTCTACTACACACTTTTGGATACGTGTATAAAATTACATTCAATGTGTTAAATTTTGGAAATATTTGGATACATTTTCAGGGTTCATCAGCTGCTTGTAACCAGTTTGGATAAATTGAATAAGAAAGGAAACACGACGTTAATATACAATGAGAGTATGGCTACTCTTGAGAAATTGTCAATCTTGAAGGCTTGGGCTGAGGTATGTCCATTTTATATATTATCTCGCCTACAAAACGTTCGATAAGTTTTTATGAGAAATTTGTGTGGATCGTTTTCTATGACACATTGCTTTTATTTTGTTACTTTTAATATTGATGTTTCCAATGTAAAAATAAAAATAATCGTTTTGGTAAATTAAGTAATTTTAAGTAAAAAAAATAAAAATGTTTATTGGTCCAAATATTTTTTAACAAATAATATTGAGGCTTTGTCCTAGTTGTATATAATTTAATTTGTTCGATTTCTTTAGGGGCACAGGTACCCCTTTGATAAATAAATTAAAAGTCCTTTTCAAATATGATGACTACAAAACTAAATTCTCGACGTACAAAATCAGTATTTTGTTCCTCCCTACGGCTTCATAAGACCGAGTTCGGGCAAAAAACGGCCTCACATCTAAACAAAATCTTAGTTTTTATCGCGAACTCGGTGTAATGAAGACATAGGGTAAAGATGTGTTTGTCAGGTGTACATAGTGGCGATGGTGAGCAACGACAGCGCGCCCGGCAGCTACGTGCGCCAGCTGCACACCAAGCCCTTCAACAACAGGGCCGAGCTCGCCAAGTGGCGGAACAAGGTCAAATAACACTACCTCATGTTCGCGACTTCGTCCGCCTAGAACACAAAAATATTTTTATACACGGGTGCAATGCAATCTATAAGTTAATATACATATAAACCTTACTTTTCCATCACTCTATCTATTAACAAAAATCGCATCATAATCCGTGGCGTAGTTTTAAAGATTTAAGCATACATAGATATAGGGACAGAGAAAGCGACTTTGTTTTATACTATGTAGTGATTGTTACACGGGGATCGGCGCAGTATTCGAGTTATTTCAATACATACAAAAATACCATTTCCTCCTTATAATAGTATAGCTTTACTTTCCTTCGTATTAGGTAAACAGATACATATAAAATTCCATACACGGAAGCCATAACAATGTTTGCCTTTTGAGTTATTTTGTTATTTCTTACCCTTCCAGGTGTTACAGAATAATAATCAAATAGACAATTCCTCTCAAGAGGAAGAAGACGAGGAGTATGGAGAATTCGAGTCTAAAGGGGAGAGTCTACTAAAGCTTGTGGAACCGGAGTTAGAGAGTTTAGGAGAGAACTGGTTGGCGGCTTTGAAAGATCATGCGCTGTTGAGTTTACCACCAGGTAGGTAAACTTGTAAAACTTTTATTTGTATGAATATGTAAAAGTAGGTATGTAAATGTAAAAGTGGGTACGTAAATGTAAAATTGTGTACTTAAATGTAAAAGTGGGTACGTAAATGTAAAAGTGGGTACGTAAATGTAAAAGTGGGTACGTAAATGTAAAAGTCGGTACGTAAATTTAAAAGTGGGTACGTAAATGTAAAAGTGGGTACGTAGATGTAAAAGTGGGTACGTAGATGTAAAAGTGGGTACGTAAATGTAAAAGTGTGTATGTAAATGTAAAAGAGAGTACGTAAATGTAAAAGTGTGCGCCTGAGTGTGAATTGGTAAAAGAAATTAGAAATTCATTGAACATCCACACATTATCAAAAGCAGATTTTTTTGACACATTTTTAAATGACTGATAAATTCACTTCTTCCCTTTAGTGGGCCAAAATATTCAGTAAAATTTAAGTTGTAAAATGTTAAGATACGAAAGAATTCATTTTTTTTAAATAATCTAGCTCTTGGCCACAATCCGATTTATTAAATGTTCTCCTTCCTATATTTCAGAGTTCGCATCTCAGTTACCGCACGGCGGCGGCGCGTTCTACTCGGCGGAGACGGCGGAGGCGTCTCGTGCGCACTACGCGCGCGCCTGGCCCTCCCTGCTGTACGCCGCCGCACTCAGATACAACGCTAACTTCAATATACATACTGACCGTAAGTATTTAACGATTCTGTTATTTTCTAGACATTTCATAGGCTGAAATCTCCACGATGGCTAGAAAGTAAAAGAAGTCGAGACGCTTGCTTCCTTTCTCTAATATTTTCAAAATAATTATTCCACTTTTTCTGGTTTTTCATTCTTAAGGATGAAGATTCGTATTGATTATGAAAATAAATGATTACAAATGATATTTTTATAATTTACTTAAATTCATTTTTAAATGATTTCTAAAATAAAAGTTATTCTTTTTATTAAATACTAGCTGTTGTTCGCGACTTCGTCCGCGGGGAATTAAATAACATAGCCTATGTTACTCGGGGATAATGTAGCTTTCTAATGGTGAAAGAATTATTGAAATCGGCCCAGTAGTTTTTGAGTTATTTCAATACATACAAAAGTACAAAAATTCAAAAATACAAAGTTTCTCTCTTTATAATATTAGTATAGATTCCAATAAGCAAAGTTTAATTTTCGTAATTAACAAAGTTTTGATATTAACCTAGTAGTTTTTGAGTCATTTCGATAAATACGAAAGTACAACAATTTAATCTTCATATGAAGTCGCGGACAAAACCCAGTCGTAACCTAAATTATCTAAAAGAGTTAATTCTGTCTTGTTATTTACTTTTTGTGTTTTTTTTTACAGAAAAAGCTGACAATACAGTGGATAATAAATCGACAAAGACTGAAAATGGAAATTTTGAATTCTTCGAACCTGTCGATGAGAGGTTCCATTTACTATTTGGTAAGATATTCCACAATTTCTTTAATTATTTAATTATAATTACTGGCAAGATATTTTTTTTATTTCCACAATACTATTTAGTTCATGATAAAAAAATCATCATCATCATCATCACCAGCTCATTAAACATCCCCACCGAGGGGCTCGGAGCCTACCCTAAGGAGTGACTAGGCCGTAGTCAACCACGCTGGCCAAGTGAGGGTTGGTTGACTTCACACATATCTTTGAATTTCTTCGTCGATATGTGCAGGTTGCATCGCGATGTTTTCCTTCACCGTAAGAAAAAAAACAATACAAGTATAAAAAATAACTTAAGTCGGTGTAATTCTAAAAATAAGTGCCTTAGATTTAAAAATGACTCACACTACGCCTTCGGTACGTGCCGTCAGTGTGTCCATACAAAATATATTTTGACCATGCTGTGTCCGTCACCCGACTCGGACACGTTAGTATATTTTGTACATATTGACATTGACACGTCCCGGACGGGACACGGTATAACGTGAGTCATACTTTAGTCTAATCGATGGTTTATTACTTTTACAAAAGTAATTTAAAAAAAAAATTAAAAAAAAATATATTATTATTATTTAAAAAAATATTTTTTTTTCCTAAACAAATTACCTTCCGGTTTTATTAGATCGAGTTCACGCAAAAACCGCCTTATGCCAGAGCAAAATATCCGTTTTTTTCGCTAACTCCGGCTAATGGAGCATTAAAAACATAATTAAGTAGTAAATTGATTATTTTTCTAGGTATTTGTATGGAGGCTTTATGCGCACAACGTGACATGAGTGACAGGAACATAGTGAGCGTGTTACTAGCTCTAGTCACTTTACTGGATGCACCAGAGAACAGAGCGCGACTACTAAAAGATAGGTAAGGTTGTTGGCACGTCAGTTAGTAGAGAACTCTATTGTTTCACGTGCCAACTTAAATGATATATATGGCTTGGAAATGAAAAGTCAGGGGTTTGAAACATTTTTGTTATAATAAACTTTTGTTTGTTTTTGTATTGTAATGTCAGTGGTATGTAACATTTTATTAAATATTAGCTTTCGCCCACGACCCCGTCAAGGCGGAATTTAAAAAAAAAACTACTTATGTTCTACATCTGTGCAAAATTTTATCGATTTCCTTCAAGCCATTCTTGAGATATCTTAAAACATACTATGGTAAATTTCGAATTTATAAATTAGTAGGATTTTTAGTAAGTGAAGTAGCAGTGACGTAGAAAAGGGGATATATCGATTTCAAGTAAAACATTGGATTTAAAATCACTTTAACTGGACTCGAGAGGTCGTCGTTCGTCGTCAGTCGTCGTTCGCGCTTCGTCGGATACTCCCCCACTCTCCGTCTCGCTCGCACACCTTCTCGCTTACGCTTCCGTTTAATTCCATTTCATGCATACTACTTACGTTCCATTCCAACAATGATTTGAAACATTTTTATTAGAAACAAATATACTTTTGTTTTCAGGGGTTTGAAACATTTTTATATATTTTCCAGGGCATTAGCTATAGAGTTGTGTCAGATCATCCACCGTACTGGACTTACACAGGAGAGCATAGAGGCGTTGTTACTGTCCGCTGATGTACTGCAGTTGATCATAGAGGGCGCTAAGGAGCAGCTGCAGGCTAACATGCAGGCTAAGATCAAAGGTAGGTTAAGCTAGCACTGTTAAGTGCTCCCCTTACTGTAGATTTAAAGTCATTCCTAACCAGTGTCCCGCTAAAAAAATAGCTAATAGTGACCCCCAAAAAATTAAAGTCAAATGTAAGTAAGCTATAAAATTATTTCTTAAATTATTAAAAAATATATCGGCGAAGAAATTCAAAGATATGTGTATTCACGCAAAATATGCGCTAGTCGTGGAGTTGCGGAAAATGGAGACCATCGAAACCTTTAATCTTTTAACCTTTAAGCTATAAAATTACAGAATTTTATTTTAAAAAATACTATTCCTTTTAATATTAATGTTTCAGTTTCTTACATTTTTTTTTATTATATTAATAATTCCTAATAATAACAATAATATAAATTGGTCCCAGACTAAGAAAGGTTTTGGACCCCTGTCTTGGAGACTCATTGTAAATCAAATAAAAACTTTTTCTAGTTCATTTATTTATAATTCTAAAGCGCCAATAGCTTCATGGTTTGGGGTACGAACTGCCGATCTCGCGGTCATGAGTTCAAATCCCGACATTTGACTATTGCGAACCATATCCTAACACAAGCTTTTTCAAGCTTATTTGGAATGGTTATTAGTAAATTAACAAATAACATTAAAAAAAAAACATTTTTTTTCACAGAACTAGCACCTAACGCTTCAGAAGGGAACATACCACAATCCGTTCTTGAAGTTGTCCATACTCTAGGCGAGGGGGGACCTACGGGAGATCTGCCCCCCACTAAATCGGTCGTGTTTGCGTGTCTGGAGGCGTGCGTGTGCCTGCTGGTGCGCAGGTTGCCCGCCCTCAGCCCTCTTAAGCAGGAGGGCAAAGTGGGCGTCATCGGAGTACCTAAAGGACTAGGAGTGCATGGTGATACATTGCTGGTGAAGAGTCTAGCCGCGATGGCGGAACTGACCTCTTTGACAAGCCCCCAAGGTTAGTTTAAGTACACTAACCTGGATTAGAGAGAAACCTCTATAAACGAGAGTTATTCTCGACGAGCTACCTCCATTAAAAAACGGATTAGAAAGAAAGCGAGCAAATCTAAGTTTCGCACAAAAGCAGAACATAGCCTGGAGGAAACAATAGTTTACATACTTTTTTCCGTGCAGATGGAATCGTTGGCTAAAACTAGTATTAGTATTAACAAAATTAATTGTATTTTCCAGGTGCTTTATCCCTATTACCAACAATCCTCTACCTAGCGACGGAAATACTAAAGGAAAGTAAGGGGGAGCCGATAGTATCGGAGGCGGGCATTCTGCTACTGCAGCAGTGCGCGGAGTGCAAGCGAGCTGCCCTGCTGCCCGACACGCGGGAGAGACACGCGCAGCTGCTGCAGAGCGCACTCGCTAAACTGGTGGAGAGTGTCAAAACCGGTATAACTTGAACCATAAATTAATACAACTAGTAGGTATATAAGGTTCTTATAAACGGGCTAATATAGAACGCGGACCAGTAAAAATTGAACTATGAATTTATGCAGTCAGTACGCTTAGAGGGTTCTTATAAACTGGAAATTTGTATAGACCAGTGTAACCTTCACATCCTTTGTTTGTGGCACATTCATGTATTATTTAAGCACAATTTTTTACATTTTAGGGCCGTTTTCACCAACAATCCCTATATTTTAGGTATCCCTTAACGCATTTTAAATGTCGCCTAACACTTTACTTGTCACCAACAATTAAGTATCACTTTAGACTTCAAGGAATCCATTAGATTTAGGGAGACCCTTAAGCAAAAAGACACCTATCTAAAACTATTTAGGGATTGTTGGTGAAAACGGGCATAAAACCCCTGACCAGTGTCATTTAAAGTAAGCAGACCTCTAATCTTCCCTCCTTCGAAGGGACCGCGATATTTGTGTCATTTATATAGAGAAACCTCTCTCTAATCCTTGTTTCTCACTTATAGAGGCTTATCTCTAATCCTTGTTTCTTACTTATAGAGGCTTCTCTCTAATCCTTGTTTCTCACTTATAGAGGCTTCTCTCTAATCCTTGTTTCTTACTTATAGAGGCTTCTCTCTAATCCTTGTTTCTCACTTATAGAGGCTTCTCTGTAATCCAGTGTTGCGTGTACAGAGGCGGGCATGGAGGCGCTGACGGGCGCGCGCGGCATGGCGGCGGTGCTGGG
>QDHC01002140.1:412960-426038 GCA_013186455.1 Papilio dardanus tibullus
TTTTCCTTCACCTAAGAGCGTCCGGTAAATATGTAAATATGAAAATCGAAAATCGAAAAACACATTGGTACATACCGGGATTCGAATTCGGGAGCTGAGACAAATCAAGAGCTAAAATCCCTGAGCCACCGACGCTCTGTAAAGTTTCTCTCTAATCCGTTGTCGGGACCAGAGAATGACTCTCGCTTATAGAGGTTTCTCACTTATCCAGGTTTATAATATTAATTGCCAATGATTACGAAGTTCCACTGCCTTAACCTTCCGAATATTAGAGGCTACTAAATCTCCTTAGTATGTATTTAGAAATTAATTATGACTAATTTGATGTATTTATTTTTAATTTAGTCTGTAGTTGTATTTGAAATATACAAAGTATCTTAAATTGTTGTTTTATTTTAATTTTACTTTACTGATTTATTTGTTCGAAAACATTTACCCTATGGCATTAGACAGAGTTCGTAATACAAATGGAGACTTTGCTTCGGTGTAAGGCCGTTTTGTGGATGACATCTGTCTAATGAAGCCATGTTACCGAGAGATTGCAATGTAGATGTAGAAAAGTTTAGACAGGTACACGAAAAAATATATTTTTAATTAATATTTATTTATTTATAACCATTATTAAATCTTATATAATTATATAAATTGTATATCAAGAGGTAGTGTCTACAAGCATAGCTTCACTGCTTGTTACATCGTTCTGTGTCTCAACATTGTTTGGCGATGATTTTTCTGAAAATAAACAATTGACATGGTTACTTATTTAAGCTTGTTACTGTTTTATTTTAGAGAATGGTAAAGATGATAATGCATTCATTACGAGTCTTTAGAATTCGACAAATAAATTAAAAATAAATTGCCTGCACTGACATACTTTGGATATGATTGAACATTATTGCTATTAATTTTCAACAGGCGCAATTTTTATTAACAAAAGAACATAAAAATAAATTTACAAACACTAGTAGATTTAATAATTAAAAGTTAATTAATTTACTTCTGATAAACGTTGGCGGCAACGTGGCCACAGTGAGGTAGCCAGTGTGCCCTGTGGTGCTGGTCGGCCACGTGGCCACCGTGTAGCTCTTTTCACTGCTCGGCCTCTCTTCTACTGGACTATCTGAACTCTGGAATGGAATAATTATTTACTTAAGAGAAAGTTTATGGAGTAAACTACGATAAATGGACGACATATTATAACAAAAGATGTTTTAGGAAACTATTATCGTGAAATTCGTTATTGTCTGCTTTTGTTAAGAGAATTACAGACGCACCAATGTTTAACCATGGGCTTCATTAGACCGATGTCACGCAAAAAATGCCTGACGCCGAAGGAAAGTCTCTTTTTTCCGCGAACTCGGTGTAATGAAGCCGGGTTATAAAGGGTCACGACACACGATAGTTAATACTGACTGGTAATTCCTCCTACTTTCTTCAACATAATAAAAAAAGTCAAAGACAATATTGGCTTTATTTTTTAAGTCCTTGCCGCACTCAGATTTATTAATTGATCACTAAGGGAGCCTGTTACATTTTTCACAATTAAATATATTGCCTACCATAGTAACATTAAGTTAATTTTTGTAGTTCTTTCAACATTGTAGTGGTTATATAAATAAAGCGTTTCAGACAAACTTAGCATAATTGCTTCCTGGTAACAAAATATTGACGTAAGAGCACGCGGTGTGTCATGAAATGACAAGGCGGTTGGCGCCAAACGTCACTAATGACAGGCCGGCTGCGGCGCATCATCTTTGTCATGCTAAAACAACGCTAACATAATATTCAATAGTAACAAAAATACCATGTAGAATACTGAAAAAGTCATTTTTCTTTAAACTCTAAATAACTAATGTGTCTATACAAGATAGGAGAAGTCAATTAAAAATACTAAAATCATTATGCCACCGAATTAAATTAGAACATTAATTTATTTTATTTAAATACAACATCGTTAAACGATTTCATCCATATTTTAAAACGAAGTCGAACAAACTAGATAAAATCAAATAAATGTAACAACCTACTAATACGACAGATTTAAAACATTAAAATACAGATTAAAACATAAAACCTTCACGGTGTCAACACAGTATTTAACTCACAAATTGATGACATGTTGAAAAATAAAACTAAAATGAGATTTTAAAAAAGAACGCGGGGCAAAGAGGCGCATTAAGAATTGAGATAAGAAGATGGACGAGCACTCAGACGGGCGACCGACTTTATTATTTATTGACACTTAAAATAATTACTGGCCGGTCGGCCCGTGGCCGCCGCGCGTGGCAGAGTGGCCGCGGACTCGACTAGCTTTTGCCTTCTTTTAAAGAAAAAAAATACAAATTAGCATCGCCACAAAATATTTGAAACATGAAAGTAATGTATGATAAACAATTTGCAGTTAAATAAATAAAAAAACGTACTAATTATAGTTTGTAGATTAATTCTTATGCCCAAAGATTTAAAAAATACTTTGAACCTGATGTTTACTCCAAATTCCTGTAGACCAGTTTCAGTGTTGATAACAATCGGGGACCTAAGGCGGTTAGCTCATCGAGTAATTAAGGTTCTACGAAAATAAACTTTGAGGTTATTTCTTACATCGCGGGTAACAAACGAGCAGAGGCAAGGATACGATCTGGATAGCAAGTGATACCGTTGTACTATAGTAATTTGCATACTTTATCGCTCGAAAATAAACAATAAATAAGTAATCTAGATTTTAGTTAGTAAGTATATAAGATGTCCAATACTCAGGTCACGTAGTAGTTCTATCTACATTTACTTTTGTAAAATTTATCAATTAGTAATCTCAGATATTAAAATAAACTGATGTGCGCGACTTCGTCCGCGTGGAATTAAATAATATAGCCTATGTTACTCGGGGATAATGTAGCTTTCTATTGGTGAAAGAATATTTGAAGTCGATCCAGTAGTTCTTGAGTTATTTCAATATAGACGAAAATACAAAGTTTCTCTCTTTATATTGTAATATTAGTATAGATAAAACGATGAAATAAAACGCATATAAACTGCATTTGCTTACCCAAAATATACACAAAATTCTTGCACTTAACGTAAAAACTGTGACAATCACACCTAATTGAGATGCAAGAATTACACGTTTAAATTATTATCATCAATAATTATTCCCGGTACCGCATTCTGGCATCATGTTCGGAGAAATGCCGCGCTCGGTACGATTTAAAAACAAACAAGATGACAGCTGTTAAAAATAAAGGACATAACAAACTTTATCAGAGTGTAATGTAAGCTTTGCTGGTACAAGTTACTGAGAACGATTTGCGAATGAGATCAAAATTCATCACAAAATAATATTGTTAGTGCTTATTTTAGAAGCGACCTGGGGGGGCTACCCAAAGTTCATGCGCTACGAAGCGATTCGATAGCGAACATCAAAAATGTATGGAACTGACAATGACGTTCGACATCTCACACGTGACAAGCACATGACTTATTTAGTGTATTACAACTTCATTAGTGTATTAAAGCATTCATTCTTTTATTTATCTTTTTTATTATGATGAACCGTTTAAGCGTAACTTAAGCGGTAACTAAGTGAGACCATTAGTGTACATTTTTATTTTTTTATTTAATTTTCATTAAATCTACAATGATGGTCTCACTTAGTGCCCATTGCCAAAAATATATTTCTACCCCTATCGTATAACGGGTTTGACAATTTTTACAGTAACATGCATAACTCCCCTAGTCGCAACTTTATTAACTCTTAATGCAAACGGGTTTAAAATATTACAGAAAAAAAAAGATTGATAAATTATTTCCAAGCCTGTTAAAAAGGCGGTTCGCCGCGTCGAAACAGACAGATAAAGTGTTGAAAAGGTCTTGGAGTACATCTGAGGTAAGATACTCGTATATGCGGGAATGTTAATTCGGAAGCTGCGGTATTTGGATAATGGACTTTTATCAATGTTAAACGGTCAAGCGATGTTATTCACATGTCGTCGCATTTTTATTACTATACTCTGGTTTTTTTTATATTATAAAGTGGCAAACGAGCAAGCGACTACCTGAATTCGCTCAAATACTCGTAGCGAAGCAACCGCTGCACAGACATCTGCAATTGCAGATGCGTTCTACCCTTAATCTACGGAGGAGAGGCACAGAAAAAGGACAATAACTCTTTCCATGCGTCCTCTCTCCCGCCAAATCACTTACCCAAAGTATATGCGCTACACAGCGATTCGATAACGAACATAAAAATATATGGTACACAAAATGACGTTCGATATCTCACACGTGACAAGCACATGACTTACCGAATGTCATTGTCAGTTTTATACATTTTTTTCGATTCAAAGACACTTTGGGTAGGACCCTTGAAGTACGTAATAATACATTCGTACCTGGATAAGCGAGAACTGGATTAGTCAGAAACCTCTATATACGAGAGTCACCGTATGTTTCGAGGGACGATTTCCATAAGCGAGAAACTCGGATTAGAGAGAAACCTCTATAAGCGATATAAATGTTGCGGTCCCATGGACTGTCGCTTATCCAAGTTCGACTGTATTATAAATAGAATATTCAAACTAGTAATTTACTAAAAAAAGAACTACACAATTCAAAATGTCAAATTAAAGTTAAAATTATTCTGATCAGTATGAATTAATTAAATGGGTTGTAGTAATAATTGTTTGTGAGACAACGGTTCCCAATGATTGGACTACGGCGAGACCCCCCGGCAACCAGTAATACGATTATAAGAAACCAATCGATCGATTAACAATCGATTCCATTCAATAATAAGCCAGCACTTTCTCTCAGATAAATGTCATACCCTACGTTATTAAATGTGTATCAAGTGTAGAGCTATAAATCTATTAGACATGCAAAAAACTAAGCCAACAGAAAACACACATAAATTGAGAACCTCCTCCTTTTTGAAGTCGATTAAAAAACGATAAATTTTAACTATAAAGAAGGGATTTATAAAAGAAAAGCAATTCAAAATTGTTTGTTAGTTGTTTGAGATGATTGACATTAAAATACTAAAGCTTGTAAAACAAACACTAACGTATATTCTTAACAAACAAATATAAAAAAAACAACTTCTTCATTAAATTAATCTGGCCGTTCTATAAATTCTGTTATCTATGTCCAAAATCTCAATATAATCCTACGGCCTTTCTGTTATGTCCGGGATTTTGTTACGGTCACTTGATTTTAAGTCCACTTTAATACAATACATAATCTGTTGATACATTGTCATATTAATATTAATCATTTGGATCACATAGAAGTGATGTAATTTTAAATTTATTTAAATGGAAAACAGTAAAGTCTTTTACACACTAGGATAGCATTTTAGTCGAGTAGCAAGTATCCGAACAAAGGATTTACTAATCTATTCTACTAAACTATTGCTGTTCGGACACGTTTAGTTACTAAATTACTACAGTAGTGCGTAGGTTTAGGCTTAAAGAGTCCGAACAGTAGTAAATCCTTTGTTCGGATAAATATTACTTGCTACTCGACTAAAATACTATCCTGGAACGAACAAGACTTAACTTCTAAAATATTATTCCCTCAAAAGAGGATTGGATATGTAGCTTTATTCAGGCCTAAACGGCCGTTCAAAAATTGCCATAGCGGTCGGTATTTCACGACCACACGGCGGGGTATTGGTAAAGTTTTCAACTAGCAATAATCGCACCTCGGATTAACCTCATTGGTTACGATATTGCCTCTGCGCAAAGTTAACTACAAATAATTCACCGTCGAATCCCATACTGCGCGCGATGACAAATGATACCGCGTACTAAAATACTAGTGGCGCCATCTATGAAGCAGATATGAAAAGTGATTTTGGGAAGTTTATGATTTCAAAGTTAATTGTAATTTTTCGGTTATTTTAGTATTTGTTATATTTTTTATTTTATATTTATTTAATTATAACAAAAAAATAAAAAAAATCTAGCATAGTTTTCAAAGATTAGTCGTTCCAATAAGATTAACCTTTCAACAAATGCTAGGTAAAGCTTGATAATATTTTTTTGGTAATTTTCTATCATTATTTAATTAATTTATAGTTACGAATAGGTCGTTTTGATGCTGTTATTTAACCTATATCAATGGGAATTTTAGTCGGTCTGTTTATCCGTGGAGCGCGACAAACGTCCGCGAAAATGCTTGCACGTAACATTTTCTCAGCACCGGTCAGCATGGATCGTCACGTTGGGCATTGTGAGGTTTTTTGTAAGGTTTTTGTGAGGTCATGACGCCCCGAGTTACGTGTCGGAGGTCGGGTTAAAACGCGCTGGTCCATTTGTGTCGACATTCCTTTCAAATAAATATTTTTTTAAAATAGTTAATTTGATATTTAAATACGTTTATCATACTTTATTATAAACAAGATGTTGTGCGCCTTTGTCTGCGTGGAATTAAATAATATAGTCTTAATAATAATAATATATATTCAAAGATAATGTAGCTTATTAATGGTGAAAGAATATTTGAAATCAGCCCAGTAGTCCTTGAGTTATTACAATACATACAAAAATACAAAGTTTCTCTTTTTATAATATTAGTATAGATAAATAACCTCGGTAAGTATAGGAAACAAACTAAGAATAATTATAATATTTAAATATGTTTACGTTAAACAAATTCCTTACAAATAAGAGATATAATATCGCAAACACTTATCTTATTTCTCGTAGTTTAGTGAATACGGGATGAATTATTTAGCATAAGATTCAAGATAATTTGATAACCTATGCGTTCACGTGTAAACACATAATTCACGTGCGAAAGGAATTTGCATGGTTAAATAATGACGCCATACATATATTACCTTATACAGTCGAACCTGGATAAAAGAGTCATTCTATTGTCCCGACGAGTTACCTCCATAAGCGAGACGCTCGTAGTAGAGAGAAACCTCTATAAGCGAGACACTCGGAGTAGAGAGAAACCTCTATAAGCGAGACACTCGGAGTAGAGAGAAACCTCTATAAGCGAGACAAATATCACGGTCCCTTGGACTCTCGCCTTTCCAAATTCGACTGTATTAGTTTATTCTTCAATTGTCACATTAATATTATTATGTACTGAATTGTTTTGTATGCAATTGTAAATTGTTACTGGAAATATTAATTTTCCTATAGTTAACAGTTCAATTTTTTCATAGTAAATATGTTTTAGATTTACGACAATAACAATTAATATAAAAACTGCTTGTAAAGCGATTCCGTCCGCGCGAAAATTAAAAACTTAGTAATTAGCATATGTGTTTTTCTGGGCTATGTTCTACATCGTGCAAAACTTCATCGAGGTCCGGTTTAGCCGTTTTGGAGATAGCTTCAACCAAACATCTATCGTAACGTTCGCATTTATGATATTACTAAAACATAAAGATAAAATAAGAATAAACTATGTCGATAACATTGGACAAGAACATTCGGGAGCGATGTCGTGACCCGACTTGGTTCATCAATCGCGGTGTCGACCGTTCAATACGCGAACACTACAAAAGACGACTTGAATAAAAACATTCATCTAATAAAATCCAGCGTGAAAACTATATTAATTCGTTTCCTTGAGCGTGAGATCACGATAATTCATAGAAATCAGGAAACATTTTTTCTATACTAATATTATAAAGAGAGAAACTTTGTCTTTTAGTATTTTTGTTTGTATTGAAATAACTCAAGAACTATTGGACCGATTTCAAAAATTCTTTCACCTTTAGAAAGCTACATTATTCCCGAGTAACGTAGGCTATATTATTTAATTCCACGCGGACAAAGTCGCGCACAACAACTAGTTGTTAAATAAAAATGCTATTGAAAGAAACTTGCTTTTTTAACTCGGTTAATAAAAGGATAGGCTTGACTATTGTTATTTACTATCATTTGTACGGTTTCATTGATCGTTTGAAATTAATTTTTATAGTTTTAAAATGAAATATAAGCAAAATTATAAAATTAAATTACAGCGCCTCTACCGGGCGTCAAGTACACTAAGACATACTTTTGGCGATGACACTACGCACAGATAGTATTTTAGTCGAGTAGCAAGTAGCACGTATCCAAACAAAGGTTTTACTAATCTATTCTACTAAAATGTTGCTGTTCGGACACGTTTAGTTACTAAATTAGTACCCTAGTGCGTAGGGTTAGGCTTAAACGAGTCCGAACAGTAGTAAATCCTTTGTTCGGATAAATGCTACTTGCTACTCGATTAAAATATATCCTGGTGCGAACAAGGCTTTAGTTTAGTACGGTCATGCTATTTAATGGGACCTTTGTACACGAGATAAGGTCAAGAAAGGCTCCTAGAATAGACGAATATAAAACAATATAATACCTAACTATTTGACCTATTGTAATTAAACCTAGTTTAAAATTATATTGTACAAAATAATGTAACTATTAAGTGTCTGTATTTTAATTACAGGCTACACGTAACACGAGCGATCTACGTTTAGTAATCGGACCCAACACGGCGCCTGGCGTGTCCGACAAAAGCCTGCGTCTGTAAATATTCACACGAAGGTAGAACGAGCAGAGCAGTAGATGTTGCAGTACTGCTATTGGTCCGCACACTTACTTCCAAAACAGCGATTCAATACAAAGTTAATTAACTAAGAGACTCCATCGCCATTATCAAAAAAGTATGAAATAGACGAGCTCATGACTTTTCGAATGCCACAGTTGGTGAAAATAATTTACATCGCCCTACCTATAACGATACTGCCATATTTATAATTCGACTGTACCTGCAGCCCTGGGGGTTACTCAACGTACATTCGCTACGAAGCGATTCTATAGCACACATCAAAAATGTAAGGAACCGACAATGACGTTTGATATCTTACACGTGAAAGCACAGAACTTATCGTATGTCTTTGTAAGTTACATACATTTTTGTCGATTCTATCAGCTGTATCGCTAATCGAAAGATACTTTCGGTATTGACGGGTTGCAATTTCTACTGCTCTGCCTCACTGTACTACCCTCGTGTGAAATCATAACACAGGACTAGAACAAGCTATCGAAGTATCGACCGAGTGAGAACACGGTCGATAAGATAAGATCGATATTATGACGTTATCTGCGCCCAACGCCCACAGCGAAACGCGTACGTACGCCCAACTCCGATTGACAGTCGACGTGAGTTTAATGAAATAATGAAAGCATTTTCTATATATAACTTTCATTAAATTGTACACGTCAATCATTAAAATATCTTTATCATCTACGTCGGTTGAAAGGAAGTTAATGCTTCGTGCGGCTCGGTGATTGTTTTAATTGTTTACTTCTTACGAAACGGTCAAAATATATCAATAATCGACTTTTAAGAGCATTGCAACCAAAGACATTCAAGACATAGAAAGGACAACGTGAATATATATCTTGTTCCCTTGATGGCTGGCAATCCTCTACCGTGCGGGTTTCGCGAAACTTCCTGCTTCGCACAGCCGCACTGTGGAATGGTGTGTCCTCGGAGTTATTTCCAAACCGCTACGACTTAGGGACCTTCAAGAAGCGAACGTATCACCTCCTAAAAGGGCGGCAACGCATCTGTGGTTGTTCTGGTATTGCAAATGTCCATGGGCGTCGATGAACATCTCGGTGTTCCCGCTATTACTTTGCCCACTTTTCTTATAAAAAAAGTTACCGACAAAGATATTCGACCCTGTAGGTATAACCTGCAAAGACAGCATCTCACCGGTTCAGACACCTCTGTATGAGTATAAATACAAATACAAATACAAATAATTTACTGATAATATAAATTACACGTCTTTAATCGAAGGTTTATATATTTGAAGGTATCTTCAGAACGACTCAATAGTTCTTACTTTTTTAATTCCATGCGGACGGAGTTGCGGGAGACAGCTAGCTTAATCTCTGCAGTATTGGGTATTGAAAAGTGGTTGTGTCACTACCGCTACCTACGTGTTGATAAGGTATTGATAACTATCTTTTATAACGAGGTCAAATGTCAAGCAATAATCCATTCGCTTAAACAATGGCCACTGAAATCGCTCATTATAACTTTCGTAATATTTGCAGTTGCAGATATTGTGATTGAACTTTCGCTAGCTGAGGGTTTCCATTGTAAATAATATTGAAAGAAAGAAAGAAGAAAATACATTTATTGCTGCACATAAGTACCATAAAAAACAAAAAAACACACATAGGATAAAGTATGGCAAAAGGAGCCAGCTCAGCGTATGCAGGGACGGATTAAACCTTCCCTGCGCTGGTTTTCAGCTGGCTCCTTTGCTCTCCTATGGATAGATAGATAGAATATTGTCATCTGTTATCTTTGACAATAGAGACAAAATATTTTTATCAATATATTTTCTGCAATTTAGCAATACTTGAGTGACGTACCCAAAGCATTGCAATCTATGTGACGCCTTACTCGTACGTCTTGAGACGCTAGAATCGTTGTTCCGTGTGGCTAAATACTGATTTTAATTTTTATTTTTTTAAGAGAACTAAAGCTCTATAAAATTGGTAACACCTCCGCCGACTCGTCGAGTTCCTTACATGAAAATTCCACAGCATTGAGCGTGTTAAATATATCAGCTTATATAAAGTGTATCAGAGAGACAATAGGTTGGAATGGAACGGGTGGTATCGGGGTCACGGCGGGTCACGAACCGACTACGGATTTTGGGTCACGAGCTACCTATGCTTATGATGCTTACGTGTTAGGGTTGCTTAATAATGTAACACTAGCTTTGCCTACTGGCTTCACCAGCGTTTTGAACCTTAGACATAAACGAAAGAAAAAACAGAGACTACTTCTACTTTTATATCGACACAATCGTAAAGGGTGTTAATCAAAGTATATTTCGATTGGCGATATCGCTGATGGAATCAACAAAAATGTATGAAACTGACAATGACATTCGATAAGTCATGTGTCAATTGTGCGGTATCGTACGTTATTGTCATTCCCATACATTTTTGTTATTCTCTATCGAATCGTTTTGTAGCCCATGTACTTTGGATAGTCTCCAAAGTCTCACCTTTATTCAATTTAAATAAAGAAAAATATAATTAAATAAGTTTCATTGTCTTGTAATGAGACATTGATCAATTGTATTCTACCAAGGTTTGTCAAATTAATCAACAAAACTATTGTAATTGTAAATCATTAAGGCATTGCTAACTAATGAACGACAGTTTAAGTAATAAATTCAAATTAATTATACAACTTGAATATCGTGTCAATCCTATTACCATCGTAAAGTTTAATCAAGTGGTGTTTATTTGGAGAATTATTAAACAGGACAATTGGCAAATATTCAAATACATGCCTAAATTTTGTCGGTGGTATTTCACCCGTCAAGCCGACCTATCAATTGATCCCTAACTTTATTGAGAAATCTCTTAAATTCTCGTCTACACAAAATTTTCTTTGGCTGACATAGTTTTTTGTTGGGCTACAGATGTTCAGTTAAAACTGATGCACACACGTCAACTTGAACTGCACAATTGAACTGTAGATTTCTCAGTTTTACCTACACACGTGAGTTTTATACCACAGTCGAACTGTGCAGTTCAAATTGAGCGTCTGTAGCCGGCTTTAGGTACTTAAATTCATGACTACATTTACATTCATCATCATCAGCCTTTATTTGTCCACTGTTGGACAATTACATTAACTTATAGATATTATAACAACCTAATAAATATGACTCCTCTCACTAATAATATCTGCACGACAATAAAGTTGTCAACGTCTATCTTTTGTTGTTCGTGATTGGATCGTATTAGAGGCAAGAGGGGTCCGGCGACTGCCCACGTGCCATTCTATTGTGCCTTGTCCCGATCGATCACTATTACGGATGTGGTGCTTAATCATGTTTATTCAATTAATTAAAATTAATACGGTCAAGGTAAGTTCTATTGTTTTGTATGAAGGTCCCGTGAAATAGTGCTTGCAAAAAAAATTAAAATTAATTGGTAAAGTTTGATTTAGTTACTGAGTAAGTAAGAGTAAGCTTTTAAAAGACGTGTAATTTGTTTTACTAATAAATTATTTGTATTTGTATTTGATTAATATTCATCGGGATTATTATTATTAGAGTATAGCTTCAAAGAGACACTAAGGACAAATAAAGGAGCAACAAGTCATGGAAGCATGTTGCTGAAGGGAGAATTTTATGGTAGTTGGTTTTTTTTTAATAAGAAAAGGGGGCAAACAAGCAATGGGAACACCAAGGTGATCATCAACCCCCACGGACATCTGCAATACGAGAGGAACCACAGATGCGTTGCCGGCCAATGTTGTAAGTCTTTAATAGCAAAGTTTCCAGCCGGTACGTTTTAAATAACTTAAGATATATCAATTTGGAAGACGAAAAGCTTTCGTAATGATAGCACAAAGGTAGACAAGATATACCAAAATATTTAACATTTAAAACTAGAACTCCTTTAGAGAATACAATCACACTATCCCCCTAAACAAAGTGCATACGCTGGCCTATAGCATTCAATCCAAATCGATTTCATAAAGAATATCAAACGAGTCACGTATCTGTTCTATACTCTTTTGATATCCTTTATTAAATCCCTTCGGAGCGAATGCTTTAGGGGCTGAAGTGATTGAATAATTTGCAGCTAATTTAAAATGATTATATTACTAGCTGTTGTTCACGACTTCATCCGCGAAATTTAAAAATATAGCCTATGTTACTCGGGAATAAAGTAGCTTTCTAATGGTGAAAGAATTTTCGAAATCGGCCCAGTAGTTCTTGAGTTATTTCAATACATACAAAAATCTAAAAATACAAAAATACAATGTTTCTCTCTTTATAATATAGATATAGATAAATGATTAAGTAAACTAAATAAACATTTCAATGTATCCAGGGGAGTTACCCAAAGTAAATTGACTACGAAGCGATTCTATAGCGGACGTCAAAAATGTATGGAACTGGCAACGACGTTCGATAACTCGCAAATGACAAGCACATGGACCTAACGAATTTTAATGTCAGTTTCTTACATGATTGTCAATTCTATCGTCGATATCGCCAATCGAAAGATACTTTGTGTAGCTCCCCAGG
>QDHC01002140.1:457686-516613 GCA_013186455.1 Papilio dardanus tibullus
TCTCTAGACCCAGTAGTTTAGGCTGTGCGTTGATAGTTGAGTCAGTTTACTCTTTTATATATATAGATAAGTTTTATAGATAAGCGTTACAAATATTGATGTTGATAAAATCAACAATGTATGAGGAACTAATAGCACTAATTAACATGTAATAATCATGCAGAGGGTGATAAAAAATATTTACAATAATAGACTAGCCAGTGAAATTCCATTGCAAAACACCAATACAAAAATATTGTTACTAGCTGTCCACGCGGAATTAAAAAAACAAAGTAAACTTTTTTTTTATAGAAGGTAGCAAACGAGCATCGGATCAACTAAATTAATTGTTCCGACGCCCACGGACATCTGCAATGCCAGAGGAACCACAAATGTGTTGCCGGCCTTTGAGGGAGGAGTACGCTCTTTTCTTAAAGGCCCCTAAGTCGTAAACGTTTGGAAATACCGCTGAGGACAGAGTGTTCCACAACGCGGCTGCTTCCCCTGTGTTCCGAAAAAAAAAAATAAAGTATTGCGATAAACGAGGACCATTAAGTCGTCGATTGTACGATATTGAAGGACATCCTGAACTAAATAAGATACGCCAGGGGTCTCGTTGTTTTGGAATACATTTTATGAATTTCCTAAATTAGAAAGTAAAACAGTAATAACGCTGATTCTCGTTTCGAAATAAAGCGGCTTATATCTTCTTCCAATTATGCTCTAAATCTGTGCTAAATTTCATCGTGATCCGGTCAGCCGTTAAACCTTGTTCGCATCAGTATAGTATTTTAGTGGAGAAACAAGGAGCAAGTATCCGACTAAAGATTTTACTAATCTACTCTACTAAAAATGTTGCTGTGCGGACAATAACTTGCTACTCGACTAAAATAGTATCCCGGTGAGTTCATAAAGCCTTGAACGCACCGGGATACTATTTTAGATTAGAGATTACTATTATAGATTAGAGATATTCACACGTGGCAATCATATGGCTTATCGAATGTCAATGTCAGTTTCATACATTTTTGTAGATTCCATCAGCGATATCGCCAACCGACAAAGTACTTTGGGTAGTCCCCAATATCAGAATGACAATTAGAATAAGACGATAATATATCGAATATAATTAATATATCTCAACTAATATCCCACGTTCAATAGGATATATTGTCTATATTTAGGTAATAGGAATTCTATTCACAACGGGCGTCGGAGTTGTAATTCAGTTAACCAAACAAAACGCCGGATTAGTCATATGCCTTATTGTCCACCGCTGTCGGTCTACGAGCTTTATCTTAATTGACTGCGATTTGATTTAGTAGCATTATATTTACCAATATAAATTGACACCTTTCAAATTTGTTTAACATCTTATTCCCTTAATAATAAGTCTCAAAATTAAACAACAGTTGTTTGAACCACTGCAGATATAAATTGGTAATATTAAAGTAATTACAAATTTAATGTTGCAGTTAATAAAAATATTTCTAAGTGTATTATCGTAGAGATTATATTTTCTTGATTGTGAAATATAAGTTCGTAGACGCGTGTTCGCGAGTGGCGCCTGGGGCGACAAGTTATGTCATACTGCCGTTTCATATATGACACGTCTACGCAACAAGGATATCAGATTGTTATCTAACTATAGGATGTATAAACGTGGGTTTACACTGACGAAAAACACAACATAACTTACGCCCGTAACCCAGAGTGCTACCACTCTGGGTCCGTAGAGTCAACGGACCTCTATTTGGTTCGATGACACATCTCTCTCGCTTCTTCTACATTCATACATCTACGCATACACGACGGTTACGTGTGCTCTTAATACCGGCCTTGAGTAATTTCTCGATTTGACCGGTATAAGTCCACCTTGGGTGACCCCGTCCAAACCTGTCACATTCTCCCTTATTCCTAATCCTATCATTCACACTTACACCTATCATACTTCTCAAAAAATGACGAAAAACTCATACAAAATCATATCGTTAAAAGGTTAAAGGTAACCCAAGATGAGCTCCATTTTCCTTCACTCCACGACTAGCACGTATTTTGCTTGAATACACATATCTTTGAATTTCTTCGCCGATATGTGCAGACATCACGATGTTTTCCTTCACCGTAAGAGCGTCGGTAAATTATATTGTTAACACTATTTTCAAATAGAGTGAGGGAGATAACAGTATGTTTTTGTATAATTTTTTTGGCAGTGAAAACCTACTTTAAAACCGATAAGTGGGCATGTGCCAATGTTCCTTGATCGTTATCTTTAATTATATTTTTGTACACTTTGGAATGTGTTTAAATATTTATTCATTGAGTAAATTCAAGTTAGTTTTCGGCGTATCGAACTGTCGCATTTCTACCTCAATTTATATATCACTGATTGCGTAAATTCAATTCGATACAGTTGGTGTTAAATAATTCAAGTTTAGTTATAGATACGATTTAGTACAGTTAGTTAGTTGTGATGATTTAGTATGAGAGTGCGCGTGCGCAACCCGACGTGGTTTTTGGCCTTCGACATGGAAAAATACGTACAAATACAGTCTAACCTGAATAAGTGATAGTCCAAGGGACCGCTATATTTCTCTCGCTTATAGAGGTTTCTATCTAATCCAAATTTCTCGCTTATGAAGGTAGCTCATCGGGACCAAGGAATAACTCTCGTTTATAGAGGTTTGATTGTAAATACCATTTCCAAAATTAATACTTATGTGCTACTTTTTCCTATAGGCCTGGAATAAAAAGTAGAAGACATATGCGTTTTCAAGGGGATTACCCAAAGTATCTTTCGACTGCCGATATTACTAATGGAATCGACAAAAATGTATGACACTGACTATCGATAAGTCTTGTGCATGTCACGTGTGAGATATCGAACGTCATTGTCACTTTCATACATTTTGGATGTTCGCTATCGAGTCGCTTTGGTGCATGTACTTCGGGTAACCCTTACTCAATTAAAAGGTTCCTAGTTAGTGCATTTCGGATTTCATTAGAAGTAAATTAAACGTTAATATCGTATTATAAATCTTGCCTATTCATTAATCATTCGGCGGTTTGCCGTACTTATCTAATTAATGCTTAGTTATTTGAGAGAGACAAATCGATAGAATAAAGTGCGCATACTTGGTAATTTATAAAAGACTTTCAACCCGCCCCGGCTTCACACGGGTGCAAATCGGTATAATGCTGATACTAAATACTGCAGCGTTTGCAATGTAAGCGCTAAAAATGTGTTAATTTACTACATCATATTAGAAACCTCTAAATTATCAGTGTTACTCTACTATATTGTGAATGTATTACACACGAAAACCTTCCTTATGAATCATTCTATCTATTAAAAACCGCAAAAAAATCCGTTGCGTAGTTTTAAAGATTTAAGCATATATAGGGACAAACATAAAAAAGCGTTATTGTTTTATACTATGTAAGGAAAAGGATAGTACTATGTTTTACTTTGTTTTGAAATTATTTGCATAGAAAAATGCTATAGATGCAGTAATAATAAACAAAAGGCGTAATAATTAGGATTTCAAGGTCAAGGTTAAAAAGTGTTAAGAATTCCAAAAAACATCTAAAAAGTACTATAGAAGTTAATAATTGTAACAACAAAACTTTCCTTTACACGGAAAACAACACGACTGGCTAAGTATTTTGCACAAAAGATGCTATTTTTCACCGAAAGATAATGTCCAGAACGCGACAGGCAAGTTAAGGAGCTGTCCTATTAGACTTTAGTTTGTTTAGTCCAGACCACCATGGTGGAGTATTTAGTTTCATTACGTCCTGTGAAGCTGGACATTTGTAAGTGTTTAATGCACCGATTACGGTTAAGTACCCCCATGTGTTTAAATGTCTGAAATATCACAAACTAAGTGTTCGGGTCCTCAGTTATTCAACGTCTGCTTTTGTCGTGATATGACCGAGATTTGATTTCTCGTCTCTTTGTGTATTTCGCTAAAAGTTCGTGGGAATTATTTGTGGATGAATATTTTCTTATTCTATTTGACTTAGCCGTGACCTAATGCTTTATCTATAGTAGTTTCTAAACCTACGGCTTCATAAGACCGAGTTCGTGCAAAAAACGGAGATTTTGCTTTGGCGTTAGGTCGTTTTTAGCGTGACATCTGTGTAATGAAGCTGTGGGGTTAGGGACGAATGTTTTCTTATTACATTTAACTTAGCCGTGACTAAATTCTACATCTATAATAGTTTCTAACACGCTTATTTGCTTAACATTATGGTTCTGATTCATCATCAAAAAAAAGTACAGCGATAAACGAGGACAAATGAGTAGTCAATTATACGATACTGGAGGACACTCGGAACTAAATAAGATAGAACAGGGGACCATTATGTGTCATAAGAAGTACCAGGAACAAGGATGTTCTGTATTTTGGAGTAAATTTTATGAATGTATCAGTACCAAACGTAGAAAGTACAACAGTAATAACGCTGATTTTTATTTCGGAATAAAGCGGTAAAAGGTTTCTGCAAAGACATTTGTGATCATTTTAAAAAATCAAACATTCTCACCGTCAGAGATCGATCCAAAGTTCCCTTCTATTAATACTTATGAATTATTACCTGAGATATAAAATATCGGACTTAAAAGAATCATATAACCTATTTCTAAACTGCATCCATTCTTAGCTACGTATGAATGTATTTTAGTATATCTTGTAGCTATTGTTAGTCCGGTCCACGTCTGAGATGACCATTTATTAATAGGACATATTTGGACAAAGTCTCGGACGTGATAAATATCCCTATAGAAATTAGATGTCGTTCAAAAGTGCCTGTTAGTCTCACTTGTATACGACCATATCAATTGCATTGTGATTGTCGTATGTGCATGGAATTATCGTCTTTATACCGTTGGTTTAAAGTTGAGAGTATTGTAGTGTAAATGTTTGGTACTCGTTCATTGGTGACACAAATAAAGAGTTTAGCGACATAGATGTCGTAATAATATGTTTATTTTGATGGATTCTCCATGAACGGAAAAATCTAATAAATATTTGTTATTATAAAATCATAAACCGAAGCATCTGAATACTAAAATGACAATTATTCTACAGCACCAATAGCCTAATGGTTTGTGGTATAGACTGCCGATCTATCGGTCGTGAGTTCGAATCCCGACATTGGACTGTTGTCGTGAACCATATCCAAACACAAGCTTTTTCAAGCTTACTAGGAATGGTTAAGGCAATGTTAATAAATTCACAAAAATATGCTAATACATCTAAAAAACATAATACTAATAAAAAAAGATAAGAAAGGCATTACGATATTCGATCTACTAAGCTCCATAGAAATAAAGTGACGTACTGTTTTGCCACAGTAATCAAAATATTGTAAAGTCCCATCACTATATTGTTACCTCAGCCTAAAGCCTTGTTCGCACCAGGATAGTGTTTTAGTCGAGTAGCAAGTAGCATTTATCCGAACAAAGGATTTACTACTGTTCGGACTCGTTTAAGCCTAAACCTACTCGGATAGTAATTTAGTATCTAAACTTGTCCGAACAGCAACATTTTAGTAGAGTAGATTTGTAAATCCTTTGTTCGGATACTTTCTACTTGCTGCTTTACTAAAATACTATCCTGGTGCGTACAAGGCTTAATGTATTGCACAACCAATTCAAGTACATTATTAGTATATCTTCGCCACAAAACTACGCAACATATTACGTCAGATGTAGTGTTTATTTGCGTCTAATATGTTATTTTGATATTGCAATATTAGAGACCGATTAACTATTATCAAAAGATCTCGTAACATAAGTACCTAATTGATATTTACGTTTTAAAAAAGTGTCTGTAACTTAGGAGAGTAAATGAAGATATCATTTTATGTATATTTACAGTCAAAACTTGATAAGCGAGTCATTCGGCCCCTCGAGCTACCTCCATATGCGAGAAACTCGGATTAGAGAGATACCTCGATAAGCGACACAAATATCGTGGTCCCTTGGACTCTCGTTTGTACAGGTTCGACTGTATATTGACTTTAAAAAAAAGGTTAAAGATTTCGACCCACAATGGGCTCCATTTTCCGCAACTCAACGACTAGCGCGTATTTTGCGTGAATTCACATATCTTTGAATTTCTTCGCCGATATGATATTGACTTTAGCAATGAAAACAATTTTAAAGGAGATCAATATGAAATTTTAAAGCAAAAATATTAACAAAAATAGTTTTTTTTTTATTTTGCTAGAAGCCAGAAAATGAGATATTCTTCCTTGATTTAATCTCTAACGTAAATTCTATTTCTATAGTGTAATACACATAGCCTCAGGTTAGGTTAGCCAATTAACAAGCCTACGTATAGATAATCTGAAGAAAATAGGCCACTTCTTGTTTATTTACAACCATTGTTACAGACGTAAGACAGAAACACGTTACATTTTGTATTGTATAGATATGTAAAATATGTTTATACATAGGGCTACCTCGAGACGTCATAAACCCTTTTTTGTCTATAGATTAAAAAAAGACAAATGAACATTTAACCTAGAGATTTAACCGACTGTATTTAAATAATATTCTAGATCAAAAATTGTAAACAAAGTATCTTCAAGTCTAAGTCATTTCTGTTCTTTCCGTGGAAAATTATGAAAGAATAATATGTTTCTGTCTAGAAACTCATAGTATGCAATCATTACCAGCTCACTGTACGTCCCCGCTGAGGGCGCGTAGCCTACCCTAAGGGGTTATTAGGCCATAGTCAACCACGGTGACCCAGTACGGGTTGGTCGACTTCACACATATCTTTAAATTTCTTAACCGATATGTGCAGGTTGCATAACGATGTTTTCCTTCATCGTAAGAGCGTCGGGTAAAATGTATATGAAATTGGAAAATCGAAAAACACATTGGTAGATGGCGGGTATCGAACTAGGGACCTGCAAATCAAGTCAAGAGCTAAACCCCTGAGTCACCGACGCTCCGATGCACATATGTAGTGTAACAATAAGACTGGAAGTCTCAAGGATAAATGACGATTACTAATGTGTTAAACTGGACCCACGATTCATATCTATTTGATATAGTGCTTGATATCAATTAGCCAAACATTAGGGTTGACTTTTATCGCTTCTGGCAGTTATTATTTCCATCTTTGATTATTGTTGAATTTCATTGCCGCAATACTATACTAATAACACTGCCATATCTCTTTGAATGAAAAACAACTATACGGTGTTTTAGCAGTAGATATTAATTCTGCTTATATTAAAACAAATCAGAAGGAAGTATTTTAAATACCTACATAGTTATATCGACAACCCTGTCAATTACGAAGAGTTAGACCACTTTCAAAACGATGTATCGATTTTAAATTCGTTATCTAGTTCAACTGAGAGCAAATTTAATGAATAGAATCGAATGATTTACAAGATCGGAATAATCGGCACGTAGTAATCAGATTGCAATCGATTTCTCGATTTATAAGGATCCGAGTTGTTTCCTGCTGCGTATCATCGATGTTTAGAGGTATGATAACTTATCTTTTAACACTAATGAGTTTCAAGTAACTTGGAGAGCAAGTCATGGTAAATAACACGCATGGTTTTGGTGGCCAAAAGTGAATAATCATTCTGATAAACCAAAAAATCATTATTATACCATACCACCTGCAGTGCGCGACTTCTTCCGCGTGGAATTAAATAATATAGCCTATGTTACTCGGGGATAATGTGGCGTTATAATGGTGAAAGAATATCTAAAATCGACGTAGTAGTTACTGAGTTATTTCAATACATACAAAAATTCAAATATACAAAGTTTCTCTCTTTATAATATTAGTATAGAATTTACAAAAAAAATGTTCTCAACTTTCGTTATAAATGAAGTTTTTTTATAATAATTTGATTGACTTTAGCGTTATGTCATTTCTATACATCGTAAGTTCGTAAGTAACAAAGTGCATGGATTAATTAAACTGCAAATACTGAATCTAGTCTTCAAAGTAATAAAATATCTCAATGAATATTTATAGTTAACATTAAATGGAATATCAGTGTATCCAACATTATAGCAAATTCCAACCTCTCCTTAAAAATTATGCAAAGCAAATTGCAACGACCTATAATAAATTGCGCGTCCATATTTAATTCAAAACATTTATAATTCAATTTAATTATAGTGTAGTCGGCACTTTTGAAATTTTACAATTGATAAGTATGTTGTTTAACTTATGTATATTAATTACAAAATATACATATTTACAAATTTACCCGACACTCTTACCGTGAAGACAACATCGTGATGTCTGCACATATCGGCGAAGAAATTCATTGTGAAGTCTCGCAAAATACGCGCCAATCGCGGAGTTACGGAAAATAGAGTCCATGATGGGTCGAACTATACTACACAAATTACAAAATAAAAATGTTTCTGATACTTAATACTTTGTTTATAATATTTTGTTCTTAATTTGGTACAGGGTATAACTTACCTTGATCCTTAAAAGCAGTAATAGCGTGCGGGATCCCGTCCCACGGTCGAGGAAGATCCAGAAATACGGCATCCACTTTCCCGTTTAGATCCGCGCCAAAACCATCCGCTAACACATCTCTATGTTGAATCTAAAAGGAAGGAACAATAAGGTAATTACAACTTTGTCTATTCTATTATGGGTGGTCAAGAGTTCAAAAAAATAAAGAGTGATTCCCATTGGTCCAATTGGCCCACCTATCAATTTTGGATAATGGAATTGTTTTACGAATTGTTAATCCGAAATATATGCTAGTTGTATTATTATCCAATATCAGTTAAACTAGATACAGACTAAGCCTGCTTTCACACGGACGATTTTTTAACGTCTGCGTTATCGTTTCTTTAACGCCTTCGCTCATACAGTGCTGTAAATTGACTCTTGTTTCGTTCGTCCAGCGCTCAAAATGAAAACCTACGCAAAACGTGTTTCATCCGTCGAGTGTGGTGCCCGAGGCCAAATTTTAATCCACTTTCCCTTCCTATACTTTTCCAACAAGAAAATGATGGAAAGGGAAAGTGGATTTTCCGGTGGAGGGGACGCATAGGGAGAGGAATCTTCCTCTTGCTGTGTCTCCTCCTCCAAAGATTAAGGGTAGGCAACGCATCTGCAATTGCAGATGTCTATGAGCAGCGGTCGCTTCGCTATTTCAACGAGTTCAGGTGGCCGCTTGCTCGTTTGCCACTTTATAATAAAAAAAAGGCGCCGTGTGAACATATACATGGAAATGCATTTGTTCTATCTCAACGCTTTTTAGCGCGCGTTGAAAAATCGTTCGTGTGAATGTGAGTAACAGGTGGTATAAAAATAAATTAATAAACAAATCATAAAGGCTAAGTTCACACTGTGATGTGTTCGCTGATAGCGTTTCGAAATAGTTCAAACGATCCCGAATTTACCTTTTAGTACATAATACATTTAAAATGTTACTCTTATCTAAATGTATCGAACTATTGACTTTTTAATGCATGTTTCTAAGAAAATAAAATCCTTTCGAAACGTCAAGCCTTGTCACCTTAAATGTCTTGACCTTGACGAGATTTGCATTCTAAAAAAAAGTTTGATCAAAACATTTTACTTGGTGGTTTCTATTACTATTGTAATATTGATATTTTTTTAATTGCGAGTTATGGGATAAGCCAAATCATAAAGCCAGTATTATAATTAACAAAAAAAAAACTGAATCGCATAGAATGGGGCTCTATACGAACTATATAAACGCACTACGCGGGTTTTGTTAGTTTATGGTTCCGGTTGAAGTTACACCGCAAATCAAAAGCTTCCGGTTTATCGAAAAGTGTGTACGTGGCTTTTTACTATCCTGTGTTACTTTGTATTTATTTTTTATCTATACTATTTATTATCGATACTAATATTATAAAGAGAGAAACTTTGTATTTTTGTATTGAAATAACTCAAGAACTACAGGGCCGATTTCAAAAATTCTTTCAGCGTTAGAAAGCTACACTATCTCCGAGTAACATAGGCTATATTTTTTAATTCCACGCGGACGAAGTCGCGAACAACAGCTAGTTATTTAAAAAGCGCGGCATTAAGAGCAATAGAAATCGATGATGATTATATAGATGTACAAGGCCCCCCGTAAGAGCTATTGGCGCATGTGTGCAAAAAAGAATTTGAGCGCCCCATAAGCATTTTAAATTATCTTTTATTTTTTAATGGTAGGTGCTTGAAACAAAGCAAAGAATTGAACGTTTATTTTTTTTTCTATTTTTTTGGGCCCTTGGCTTAGGCGCCCGTGTGCATTGCACACTTTGCATGTATAGAGGGGGCTTATAGATGTATAAAATATAGAAGAAGCGAGAGGTTAGGTCGAGACTATTCAATATGGAACTCCCTAATCTCTACTTAGGGTTATGGTTAGGGTTATGTAATTTTACGCCAATACTTACAGTAACAAAATCTTCAAGGCCATGATCTTTGAATTCATCCCTGGCTATTTGAGTCCTGTGCTCGTGGAAGTCGAAGGTATAGACGTGGCCGTGCGGCCGCACGCGACGGATAAGAGCATGGGTTAGAGACCCACTACCAGTACCTGGATAATAAGAGTACCATTTGGGAATACATACAAATCAGATTAATTAAAACATGTTACTAGATTTTACAAGTATATTAGGATTCTAAAGATATGAATTAAAAATACTGTTTTTTTTTGTTAGTCATGTAAATATTTTTTATTTAGGTGTTATATTTTTAACATTAATTTTATGAAATGGTTAAAAAGATAACTGGTTTATTGGGTACTAGTCGTAGCTCGCGACTTCGTCTGCGCGGAAATAAAAAATATAGTCTATGTTACTTGGGGATAATGTAGCTTTCCAACGGTGCAAGAATTTTTAAAATTGGTCGAGTAATTTTTGAGTTATTCTATTTGTCATACAAAAATACAAATATTTCCTTTTCATATTATTTTTATAAATTAAAAGATCTATGAGAAACTTTAAGTTAAAATAATTGTGCATCAAATTATTGAATGGAAAATAAATCTTATGGTTAAGGAAAAAATTGTGACGCAATCTGCACAAATCGGTTAGGAAAGAAATTCAAAGATATATGTGAAGTCGACCCGCACTGTGCCAGCGTGGTTGACTATGGCCTAGTCACCCCTTAGGGTAGGCTCCACCCACTCAGTGGGGACATTTAGTGAGCTGTTGACGCTGATGAGAAATTAAATAGGTTTTTAAAATAACATACCAGCTTCAACAACAACACAGCCGGGCACCAAGTCCAGTTGCATCATTATCATACTTATATCCGGAGTGTATATAATCTGTGTACGATGAGGTAAGGTCAGAGACCATAGCTCAGGGTTCGGTTGGAGCACATGAGCCCAGCCTTTGGGTAAATCCACCTGTATTCAATAGAGTTAATTAAAAAAAAAATTGGATAAGAAAATAATAATTTCGTTTGTTTATATTAATATTTTAGTTAATTATATGTTTATTCTAATAGTCAAAATTACTATAAATTATACCAAAGGAGATAAATAAAAGTTTTATTGGTCCGGTAACTACAAATAAAACTTTAATTCTACTCTTAACTAACGTGCAATTGTTTTTCTAGAAAGAACTATTATGAGGTAATTTACCCGGCTTCCGTAATCAGTTCCTATAAGACTTTTAATTTTCAAAGCCCCATAAGGTGTCTGATACACATTTTCTATCATTTCACCTTTCTTATTTTTTATTTCGGGGCTCACGACTATAGCATACAAGTTGTTGCTTATGTACAATATAACTGTATCCCCCTCTTCAATTTTCTCTTTATAGTTTCTGAAACTCATTTTGTTTTCAGTAAGTTTTACGAAATATTAAACTTTTAGTTTTGTAAACACTGTACATGCGGTTTTGACATTGACAGATTATAGTTGCAGCTGTTTGCGTTCCGTTTCAACAAGTAAACGAACATTTTTACTTGAATTTTTTGCAAAATTTTAGACGTTTTTTGGCATTAATTTTGTATTTAGTCAGAGGAAAATATTGTGTTCTTAATATTTTAATAACAAAAATATATAAAGAAACCTGCAAGCCCTTGTGAAAATCGTATAACTTTTATTATTTTAATTTTGTAGTTAGATAGTTTTGTGTAAAACGTAGTGATTTTTAATCTGTCACTTACTGCTGTTGTCAAATGTCGCTGTCTTTTTCGCGACCTTTATTTTTATTAAAATAGTGAAATTAAAATAATATTTACAGTTTTTAATAAATGGTATTAGAAAATGAAGTTCTAATAATAACGTGACATAACATAGCTATGTGAAATACTATCAAAATACTAGAGAACTTTGGTTCTTAATTTGTGAACATGGATACTTCAAAAACTACAAGTAAAACCAGCTCGCTGAAGGCGTTGATCCTGAAAGCGTGGCGTGAGAGATGGACTGATATACAATGGGGCATAAATATCAAGACTATTCTTCCCAGAGGAGTCAGTGGAGACTTGTACAATTTAGCAGATTGTATTCTTCAGCAAGCGATGGTTGGATGCGGTGCAAATCAACTGGTAATCTCATATCTAAAGCATTCTTTGGCTTCCCATTTAGTGTCATATGCGGCAGTATTACAAAGAATTGCAAAATTTGATTCATTCCACAAGCCTCATTGCATTTTAAGTTTGCTCGAGTTCTTGGAAAGTTTTCTTGACAGTGTAACTTGTCGAGGTAAGATGGAAGAAGAGATTTTAGCGTATGCAGTCTCCTCAATTATATTATGGCTGCTTCAAGTATACCATTATTCTTTGAGTAAATATCCATCATCAAATCCAATACAAAGTCAAGAGTTACTCGAGAAGTCTACAACACTTTTGAATTCAATTGTGAATACAGACTTCTTACTTGCCATGTTTTATTTGGCTAAACAGAATGATCCGGAAGAATATGATGAGGTTACTAAGAAGTGTCAAGAAATAACAACTTTTATGATGATGAACACACAGTTCAAAGCACCTCTACACATTCATGAGACATTACAGAAGATTTGTAACATGTCTATTGATAAAATAGCTCCTTTGAACAACAAATCTGAGTCACGTCCCCACTCCCTTCAACCTTTGATTGCAATCAATGTCTTGGCAAGTCCTAGCATGGACTTACAACAGCTGTCCAGTCAATTACTAATGATACAAAGAATAAAAGGCTATACTTTGTCTAGATTATACTGTGAATTAATAAGAGCATGTTTTATTTCTCTAAATGACTCCTGCAAGGATTCTTGTAGGCAAGCGGTGTGGGCAGCATTCACATTTCTAAGAGTACCACAAGTAATACACTATATACACAATACTTGTGGAACAAGTAATAAAGATTCAGAACACTCTATGGAAGTAGTAGACGCCTTTGAAAAGCTTATACAATCAACCCCTTTATTGGATATAGTTGATACTAAAAATTGCTGTAACAGTGTTATTTCGCTTTTGGAGCCATTGGTAAAGTTAAATATAGTTTCTGAACACCATTTGACTTATTTCAAACAGAAACGTGAAACTAAAGATATGAAATTACAGAAACTAGAACCGACAGGGCTCCAGGGTTGTGTTCCATCATTTATTACTCGTGCTGAACCAACATTGGCAGGAATTTTGAAAACAATGGGTGGAGATTTTCACAAAACACAAGAATCTTTGTATGCAATGTTATGTCAAATTGTTGGGGGAACAACTCTAGATACTATTTTAGCTGTGGCAATGGTGGAGGGGAAATTAAAGTTATTTGTCTCTAGACTTATCACATTTAATGAACTTGCTTTACTTGCTGCAAGTGAGAAGGGTGCTTCCCTATCTAAAGCATACACCTTTGACATTTCGTTTTTGATCCTTTGTTCTATAGTACAAGAACATGGTGCTGAAGCTGTCTTAGATGATAATGGAGATTCCTTTTTTGAACGATGGGTCAGGGACTGCATGGTTCATAAAGGAGTGCACAAATCACCTGAGCAAATACTCCAGAAGTGTGATCCTCAGATTGTGGATATTTTCCTACATCACTTAAGTGCACCAGATTTTGATTTTAAAAATACAAATCTAAAACCACCTGATCTATGTTTAAATGTTAGTGGTGTAGTAAAAGAGATCTTATTTGCATGGGAACAAGGATCTATAACTCCAGGAGATGTGAAACGAATGTTGGATTCGTTGCGACAGAAAATGCCTTCATTGGCTGTTTGTGCATCAGTCTGGTTATGTTCATACATTAATGTTGTGCACCAGGATGCATTTCTAAAACCTATCAATATGGTTCAAATATTCTTAGCTCCTCCAACTGAGATTGAACTGAGTCAGATTGACAACTTCAAAGAGCGAACAATATTAATGGGACCAATAATTAGGAAAATGCAATACGATGTCTACCCACCATCTGTTCCAAAGACCAAAGTTATTACATTTTCATATAACATTATTTCACGTCAACCGATTCTCGAACAACTGCAAGTTGTCTGGGAAGATATTAAGGTCAGAGGTCATCTTCAAATAGATGCTACTCATATTATTAAGAGTTTACTCAATACAGCAGGACCAGTTTGGTTTGTGACCAATTTAATAAAAGAAACTTTGAAATATCGATACCAAGAAGATCTGGATAGATCAGTGGATGTTGTGCTTGCAATGTTACACATAGACATCGAGAGATGTAGTGAGGCATTACTGTTGCATGTCCTACCGCAATATTTGTGTAATGCTAAATTATGTGAAGAGTTAGTTGAACCTCAATCTTCGATTTTAGCAAAAATATCAGTGTACTGCATTTATGCTGCTCTAGAATACAGTAATTATAACAAAGTGCCAGTATCAAGGAAGCGGCGACATGACGACACCGAGGATATCGATGCTCTCTGCACCGGAAATAAAGTTCGCAGATTAAATGATAATTCATCTGATAGTAGTTCAATGTATTACGCTCAGCAACAAATCGCAACACCTGGATTATTAAAAGAGCCTCTACAAACTGCTTTGGAGATGGTTTATAAATTATTCTCGCAGTTGGCCGCAAAAAATGGTGAAGTTACACCTCAAACACATTTTATTTTGCAGTTTTTAGTATACATAGTACAATGTGGTCAAGAGAGGGCTCAGATTGTGTTACAGAAGATGCCCACTGAATTAGTTCCGACTTTGATTAAAGCTCTTCCTGAGAACTTTAATATCGGTCTGATATTGCGACTTTACGATTTATCTACTCCTTATGGAAGACGGGATACAGCAAGAGATCTCTGCCTATTACGAAATATGCGTTTACGACCGGACTGATCTGTAGTTTAAGCGTAAAATGTATACAATTATGTATTTCTTAATCAATTTTATTTTATTTAAATATTAAAAAATATGTGTCAACTCAGTGTTTTATTAATATCTGAAAGGAAAGGGTAAATAAAACAAGTGTTCAAAGATAGTTTGCATTTTTTTATAATTCAATCAACAAGGCTAAAGAATTAATTTAAATTCATCCACTTAATTTCTTTATACATAATTTTAATTTGTACATGAAAGACAATATACATGAACGGACGGTCAAGATTATTCGTGGATTTTCTTGGACGGAAACAAATAGAATAGAAACAAAATGTCTGCAAAAAAGAGTAAAATATTATGTGGTAAATAAATAATTTAATTGCATCACATTTTAGGACGGATTTATTGTTTTCACGAAGTAAATCTAATAGTATATTTTCAAATTCCTCTACAATAAATACACAATTTTATCTTACAGCAAAGTGAAGACATTGTGTAATAAGTAATGCCAGATAATAAATTATTTGGATATTTTATATTGTTCGATTAGCTATACAATGGTATGGTAGTACAAAACTACCATAATTAAAATCTAAAACACTTAAATTATAAAATATTTACACAAATAATACAAAAAATAATTTCTAACTAAATATGCACATTGTATGTGATAATTTCAAATATTTTAATACTTTAAATATGTTTGTACAACTTTTATTTCATTGTATTATTTACATTTACACTGTTTAAGTTGTAAATCTTATAGATACATAGATCACAGGAGAGTTCCAGAGCTTGAACTTTACATAAGAACGTATTTAAAAATATCAATAGGAATGGGGTAACAAAGTATTGAACTAAATTACATACTAATATAATTATACTACAGTTATAATGCAGGTTTTTTGGCACCTGGTGAATCTGGATGTGGCCGGTCTGCAAACAAAAAATCATACTAAAATATCGTAAGATTTGGGGACAAGTCGTTGTCATACACGACATGGTACATCTTGGCTTGGGTCAGCTTATGTCGCATTAGTTTCATATATAGAACTAGCGACCCGCCCCGGCTTCGCACGGGTGTAATGCTGATACTAAATATACTACAGAAAAATTGTTGTATATAACAGCCATACTAATCATAATTGCACCCGTGCGAAGTCGGGGCGGGTCGCTGGTTATACATATAAACTTTCCTTATCAATCGCTCTATCTATTAAAAAAAACGCATCAAAATCCGTTGCGTAGTTTTAAAAATTCAAGCATATATAGGGACAAACATGAAACAGCGTTATTGTTTTATACTATGTAAGGATAAGACTTAATTAACTTACCAATTTGCCTTCTTAGAATCTCTCCATCTCTGCTATACTCCGACACTGGACTACTGACCCTCATTGGTAAACTTAATCTATTAGGATTGCAGTTCTCATCGACTGAACTTTCTGCGTTAGTATAAGTCGTTCTTTGACCCCGATTCCACGTCTGCTGATAGGAACTTTCAGTTGTTATAGTGCTACATCTATTGTTAGTGTGAGGAACATATTGTTCGGGCGACCAGTCGAAGACAAATGTGTGACTAAAGTTCTGCGTGTACGCAGATGGTGTGCCGGAGGGCGTCGGTGGTGTGGTCGTCACGTAAGGACTAAGGTCCTGATGGCAAACGTCAGGAACCTTTTGCAACGCTGACTCCGACCATGTTGGACTCGGATTCCATTGATCCACCAAATCCGTCTCTGTTATATTAAAATTCTTTGACCCTGGTCTCCGACTAGCAACACCAGCTGAGATTGCTACCAGCGTTTCACCTCCAGCATTACCAGTAGACGAGAAACGTGGAGAAAGATTAGGTATGCCAGTTTTGTCGTCGGTTTTTCCTTTCCTTTTCGCGTTAGGCTGGATTCTGGTATCCTCCAATGTGATATTGTGGTACCTGGAAGAGAAAACTAATGTTAAAAAATATTTTTATAGAATCAGAATATAAAGTCCCGCTAGGAATAGGTTATTATTTTACCTGTTTTCTTGTAGTGATACGGAGTAGTCTACTGGCCCGTTGTCGGTTCTTTCGTAAGCATAATGTATGGGTGTTAAGTGCGGAGGAACGTGTGATATATGAGGTTGCAGTCCACTGTTAGTCATCATGACTTGGTTCCCATTGATGCATACAGGCGGTGTTTGTGTATACTGCATAGTCGGTGGGTAGACTTGAATGTCTGGCGGCGGTGGCCCATACATCCTTGTGGCAGCTTCGTAAGCTAATCCGTAGTGTAGTTTGGACTGAACCGCGTAGTAGTGGTACAGCCACGGGTTTGCTTTCATTACTGCGGCTTCTTGTTCACTGCGGACAAAATGTCAGAATTGATCACACTATACGAAGTCATGCAAATATCTAGAAAATGTGGTGATATGAATCTAAGCATTTTTATTCTCTCAATAAAATGTGTACGCACGAGTTAAACGACTAACGACACATATATTTATTTTATCTAAAAGATAATCAATGTTTATCGTATTTAGTTGGCACTTTTGTGAATTCTGATTGTAAGTAGTCAATTGATAATTGTTTAATACTAAATTACTTGAACATAAACGAGCCCCGGTGTAAAGAATCGCGACACTTTTCAAACTATGTAACAAGCTTTGGCCATTAGTTGGGGCGCGGAATGGTACCACTAAAGTTTAATGTTTATATTAAGTAGTATACTCGGTCCATGTTGGTACACTGCATGTGTAAATTGCCTTCAAATTTATAATACGACAGCGCGTTCTACAAAAGCCAAGATTCGCAAGACTTGCCTGTTATTCGAGTGATTATCATTACAGTTTCGTATTGGGTTACTATTTAACGATAACGTTTGGTGATTCTATAGCTAGAAACAGAAATTCAGACTAGCAATTATGCGACATATTCTAATGTCTTAACTATTGTGATTTTATATTTAACATAACAGATAAAAAAATACAAATAGCATATATAAGTAATATCTTTTCTTTCTTGTTCATATTTTATGATTAATTTCAAACTATTCTATTGAAATTAACCCCAACAAGACATTCAATTTGCGGCCGGGTTCTATAGTAACCTTTTGAAAATTATTTTGAGTTTGTGAAGGCAACCTTTCAGCAAATAGATGCGGGGAAATGTCACATAGTTGGACTCAGCCCTGGACTTTAATAAATACATTCACTAACAAAAGTCAAATTAACTAAACTTATACAAAAATAATTGCAAGGAAAAATAGTTCTATAGTATGTATGTTCACCTTAAGATTATATAGTTAAATTACCATTAAACGACTCTGGGTACGGCGACTAGACAGTTACAAAGCTTGTTAATTAAAGTCTAAAATTATGATTTCGCCTATATGCATTCATGGTAAAAGAGCATGTTAGGGGCCGTCAATTAATCGCGTAATTTTTTAAGCAACGCTCTTGACCCGCTCTCTATTTTAGAATATCAGGTTATTCATGTACGGCTCCTTAAATAGGTAAGAATTAGCAAAACGTATTACGTACATCACTGTACTCAGATACGTGTCGGACGTCGACAAATCGTTTAACATTCGCATTGGGAAAGAGCAGATAGTAGTGTAGGCAAAGGGCGCGGATAAGCCGGCCCGTGTTTACAGAATCCAACTCGGTACTGTATAATGGACTTGACCTACGAACGACTCCGAGAACCTATTGACTACTTGTTAATTCTATTTGAATATTTAAATTGTAATACATTGAATACTTTCTAATATAATATACACAATTGTATGGCTATTGTTTTAATATTAGTTTATTTGTTAGGTTTAACATTACCGTCACTAAAAAAAGTAATTCTAACCTAACTTTTTTTTACTGATAGTATTTAAGTGGCAAACGAGCAAGTGACCACCAGGATTCGCTGAAAAATCCGAAGCGCACCCTGCCCATAGACATCTGCAATTGCAGACGTGTTGCCTACCGTTAATATACGGAGGAGGAGACGTACAGCAAGAGGATAATACCTCTTCCTATGCGTCCCGTCCCCTGTCAATCCACTTCCCCTTCTCATCATTTCCTTATAAGGAATTAAGAAAGAGAAATTGGACTAAAATTAGGCCTCCGGCACCACACTCGCCAGACTAAACACGAAATAACTTCCATTTGACGCCTGTCTTCTGTGTGGTCGTGGTATTTCACCGGGCGAGCCGGACAATTCGTGCAAGCAGTTATAGCAGACTCTACCACTATTAAAAAAAAGTTTTAGTAATGTGTTAAATACTTTTATGGAAACCAGTAAATGAATAGCTTTATCGGCTTAGGTGACATATTATTTCGAATCATTGCTTAAAAGACATCTAATTGGAAAGAATATTTCGGTCTATTTGGCGACTTTATCTGTTACCTTCAATCTAAAGGTAGATACCGATTTGAATTAAACCTATAGATGTAGAGGGGTTTGGACTCGGCGATTAGTCTTTAGTCTTAACTAATTAGTGGTCACAATTCACGTGAACGATAAGGCGAGCTTTGTTCTGCTAAAGGCAGACAATTCGTTACCTATTGACATTTAAGTTACAATGTGTCCCATTTCCTATATCGATATGTTCATTTACTTTTGTAATGATTTAATTGCTTTTATTTTATTGATAGTGTTTAATTGTTAAAACGTTGCAGTTAAATTGTTTGTTTTGGACATACGAGTAGCCTTTAGTTAATAATAATTTCTAGTATATAGCACTTCTTTTTATAGGAGAAGGGGCAAACGAGCAGCGGATGAACTAAATTAATTAGTCCGTTAGTCCTAATTTGTCATCAAGATGTTGTAAAAAAAAACTTTCATAAATCGTAAATGTACTAAATAAAGTTATTAAAAATATTGGTACATGGCGGGATTCGAACCTGGGATCTGTAGATCACAAGTCAAATGCTCCCCTGAGCCACCGACGCTCGTCAATTGTTAAATTATTTTATTTTATTAAACTTGCAAGTTATGTTCTCATGGGTTATAGCGCCATGTTCAAGGATCACCTTGTTACTTCTACAGCTTCATTAGACCGATGACACGCAAAAAACGGCCTTACACCATAGCAACATCTTCGTTTTTATCGCGAACTCGGTCTAATGAAGCCATTGGGTTATGAATAACGGATTGTAATGTGGTATTGTCAGTCTGTTGCATCTGGCAATTTGTGCGTGTGCGCAAAACGCATAAATCTTGACGCGACAAGTTGTAGGCGGTGAACACGTCTCCCATTCCGCACCACTTAACTGAGTGTTTGCATCTAAATTATTACGTGTTTTTTTATATAGTAAAGCATTTTCTTGAGATCATCTTAATGATAATGTTTAGTGTTGACGATTATGTTTAATCTGAAATTCAATTTTAGATCAGTGTCCACGTTTTTGGTTTCAAGTCAAAAATGTTTGTCTGATGATAAATATGCTTTTACCAAAATACGATTTTTTAAAGTTTAAAAAAGATTTTATTAAAACTTTTACGTGAAAAGCTTCCTATTTTTAACGTGTAATTACACTGAAATAAACTATTGCTAACAAATATTTTATTTCATTTTCCTCAATTAAATACAGCATAAGTACCATTTTATAATCTCATAGATGTATACAAAACCGTCGTTCATACAAACTCATGTTATAAAAGGAACGTCAGACGTCGAGACGCGAGTGTTGCGCAAGCGCATCAACGACGTGACAAATGACGCAATCCCGCCAACAATGAGCGACAGCTTGTGTATTTGACTTTGTATAAAATTTATAAAATATGGTACAAGTTATAAGAATAAAGGCAGTTGCTTGGCAGGAGACAGCGCAAGATAGGCGACGCTGGCGTTCTCTCGTGTCGGAGGCCAAGACCCACTTTGGGTCGCTGCGCCAGCGGAGTAAGTAAGTATAAGAATAAAGCCAGACGTTGACTGAAGGCAAATAGGGATCTTGCACTTCATGTTACTATGATTTTTATGAAGAGGAAACTACTGCAGTTTCAGAGAGTAGGTAGGCTGGTACATGCTGTAAAATTGACCGAAATAATATGACTGATAGTTTAATATTAATTTTAAATTATAAAAACGAAAGTAAATGTAACGAGGGAACAAAGATGTTTTTTTCGACAGCTTCCGGACTATAATTATTAGTATCAATAAAAGGAATAATGTATCGCTATGCTTATTACTTAGACCAATCTAATAAAAACTTAAAGCTCGGAGCAATCTCTCGCCCTGGGCAACGAGCTACGCTCGGCACGGGTCAGTCGCGCTTTGCTATTAATTAAGATTTACTATCTTATAGTACTTCCGATTAATTTGGCCCGCGTTAGTCATTCCTTACTTGCGTTACTTGTCAATTGTAACAATAACTTTGACAGCTAGGCGCGGACAATTTTAATGCAATAAATCGTGACCAGGTCACTTATTAGAAGTAGATTAAATAGTAGAATTTGTCAAACCATTCCTAGGTAATAAACCTACAGCTGCATACTATTAAATACGATAGGAGCATAAAATTCGTAAAATATCAATGGTATAATATGTAGTCTTGTTAGCCATTTTAGTTGTCGAAAACTATTGAAAAGTTAAACTGAGCTAATAACCGGCTCTCTCACTATAGAAGCTAAGAACGAAAAAAAAACTCAAATACTTTTTTATTTTCTATATTTCGCTTTGCTCGCTTTTAGAGTCGTTATAAAGTTTTATACGTAAATTAAATATTCTAAACTAATTTCGTTCAACAAAAAATAACGCTATAACAAAACACGTTAGCGCCTTACCAACATAGATCGAATAATTTCATAGAATTAACAAATTTCATACACTTGCAAAATAGTAGACGGCAAGCCATCGATCAAGTACGGCGCTCGTTGCTTGTTAAACACCGTTTCTCACATCACAACAATAGCCCTCGGAGGGCATATTTCAAGCCATCCCGATAGCAACATCGGATCGCCGGCGAACCTCTCAGACTTAATAAATCACTACCTTTACAATATTTATTCGCTCACCTCTACTATGGGAACGCGATCCAATTTCGTCGGTAAAATAGTGACGCCGAGAATGTTGTACTCATAAATTGTTACTGTTTCATTTACTATTGCATTTCACTATGCGTTTGAAATATTGTTTGTTTTGTGAAGCTGAAGCAACATCACATCATTAACATTTATAATTTATTTTATTTAATTGTAAGCCAAAGCCAACCAAATAATGGCGGCAAAGTTAACTACTTTTACATATTATATTATCTGAGCTTATTAACATTATAGAAAAAGCTATATAACAAAATTAAAAAAAAAACTTCCTGACGACTGATTGACTGAGTAAACCTGTTTCAGTGAGATAATTATTAAAAGAATTATGACGAAAAATATTTTGTATCTTCAGCAAAATATAAACAATTTTTACAAAAAAAACGGTGAGTATAGCGCGCAGATAGTAAGGGCTGTATTCACGAGAGGCGTACGTCGTACGACGTCATCTTGTATTGATATCTCAATAGGGAAGTCTGTAAGTGACCGCCTTAAATTATGGCAGCAATTTTTCATAGTCCGCCGCGGCGCGCCGAGTGGAATTATCGGTTAACTTAATGGGCCAGCTTTGAAGCCAATTAACCAGTGCAATAGACACTTAACTTGCTTTTATAAGCATTTATCATAGAGCTAAACATTTATTATTTTCCGAAATATATTGATTCAAATGTGCATAAGGGACAGATTTGTAATGGAGGACAAAAATATATGTGTTTAGAGTTTAAATAATTTTTATTATTATATTGTCTTTTCATTTTATTAGATTATGTTTACTTCTTATCGTAAGAATTAATTTTAACATTTTTTTTTGCAAAAATATTAATAGATTTTTGTGAATTTACTAATTCCTATATCCTTTAATTGGTCCAAGTAAGCTTAAAAAGCTTGTTAGGATATGGTTCGTAACAATAGTCGAATGTCGGGATTCGAACCCACGACTGTTAGATCGGCATTCCGTACCCCAAACCCCAAAGAAGAATAAATATCTAGTTGAAATGTAAAATATAGCTATAGGAGCATGATAATTACATTTCTTCGTATTTTATTTATTAGAATGGTTTATTATACACTAGCTGTTGTGCGCGACTTCGTCCGCGTGGATTAAATAACATAGCCTATGTTACTCGGGGATAATGTAGCTTTCTAATGGTGAAAGAATTTTTGAAATCGGCTCAGTAGTTCTTGAGTTATTTCAATACAAACAAAAATACTAAAATACAAAGTTTCTTTCTTTATAATATTAGTATAGAATTAGTTTTATTTGATGTCTAGGTTGTAATTTCTGTCCGTACGTCAAATAAAATTGCGTAGAACGTCGTACAATTACGTTGCGATTCGTAATTATTTTGTTCGCGTACAATATGAGGTCGCAATCATGGTGCATTCCTTGGATTATTCGCTGAGTTGACGATCACTATCGGTTATTTAAAGCTCGGTTTACATAGTACAAATTGTTTTGATATTAATGACATTATTACTCTAAAATATTTATATTATTACAGATTATGTATGTAATTTGTTGAATTGTTTACGTTACAAATAATATGTAAAGAATAGTCAATTTAAAAGTTATTAGTTTAAAAGGCTTTAAAAATATTATTACATTTAATAGACCCTCCAAACCCTAGATTTTTGACCAAAATTAATAACCCAGACAAAGAAGAATGAGGTAATAATGTATGCTGGTGTTAACACAAGTTAATAGCAATAATATTTTTATACTAGCTGTTGTTCGCGACTTCGTCCGAGTGGAATTAAATAAATATAGCCTACCCGGAGTCAATGTAGGTTCCTAACAGTGAAATAATTTTTAAAATCGCCCAAGTACAATAGTACTTGAGTGATTTCAATACATTCAAAAATACAAAGTTTTCCTCTTTATAATTTTAGTATAGATCGATAAATCTGATAAAGGATAGAATTTGATGTATGTAAGATGTTCCTATCTTCCATCGTATTACTGTACGATCAAACAGTAATTGCGCCTGCGCGGGCGCACTATGAAGTTATTTTCCCGCCAACGCTCTTGCCTGTTATTTTGACGTCTTGATATTACTACGGTCATTTGGTTGTACCATAAATCGTTTCTATTTGAAGACGAAGATTTGATAGTACAATCACATTGACTATTTTAAATAAATGTATTAACGACTAGCTGTTCTGGGCGACTTTGTCCGCGTGGAATTAAATAATATAGACTATGATACTCGGAGATAATGTAGCTTCAGAATCAGGGTGTTTGTACCTAAGCACAGCTTATGTTCCTGCTTTACCCATTTAAACACAGTTAAGTACAAATACTTACCTTAGTACTTGATTAGTGCAGACAATGACGGGACGTTGTGAGTTCTCCAGGTTGTCTTTGAGCTGCAACACGGCATGTACCCAGAGGAACTGACCGCAGCGACGCTGCAGACGCAGTAGTGCAATACACGAACGCTCTTGCTCCGATTGTGTTACTAGAGAAATAATAAAGTGTTAGGATCATAAAGATCTGAGTGTTGCAAAGTCGATATAATTATTACGCGTTAGCGCCATTGAAAAAAAAACATACCCGCCGTGGAAATAGGACTAATTACAGTCAAACCTCGATAGGCGAGACCTTTATACGCGAAAGTTATTCTATAGTCCCGACGAGCTACCTCTATATGCGAGAAATTCGGATTAGAGGGACACCTATAAGCAAGACAAATATCGCGGTCCCTAGGACTCTTATCCAGGTAAGACTGTACTTTTGTTAAGTTTATAAAATACTAGTTGTTGCTCGACACCGTTTACGCGGAATAACCAATAGCCAATGTTACTAGAGGGTAATGTAGCTATCTAATGGTGAAAGAATTTTTACAGTCGGCCCAGTAGTTCTTGAGTTATTTCAATACATACAAAAATATGAAACTTTCCTCTTATACAGTCGAACCTGTATAAGGGTTCAAGGGACCTCAATATTCGTCTCGATTATATAGGTATCTCTCTAATCCGAGTGTCTCGGTTATCTAGGTTTGAATGTATTACTAAAGATTACAATGAAACAAACATAGGTATTGACATGTTTAAACTCTCACTTAGAAGGTAATAAATGTTCAAAATATTGATACAAACAAAATAGAAACTAAAGTATAGGTATACAATTTAAAATACAAGCATCTCTATCGCACTTAGTAAGTAAAAAAAGGACAATCATCATTCAGTAACACAAAGAGCCAATCACAAATTAGATGATAATAGAGTGTGAATTGTAATAATTCAATAGATCCAAAATTAGACCATTGTTAATGCAAAGATTATAGCGCGAAAGCTAAACACCTCCTTAACTAGGCACCTGCCCATCTAGCACAAGTATCAATCTAAAATGAACCTTAATCCCTTGTCTTATAGTCGCATTTTGTACTGGTATAAGTGTTAGGTTTGACAATGGCGTTATAGTAATTTACATGTGCCAAGAATAGAGCGAACGAATGATGGGCACTAGTGTTTCCATATATAGATATCAATTTATGTACGTCTGTCTGTTTGAGGTCTTTAGTATGTTTGATTATTGAGATAGGCTTTTTAGTGTTCATTTTATATAATACTAGCGACCCGCCCCGGCTCCGCACAGGTGCAAATCGGTATAATGCTGATACTAAAATTTTTACTAAGATTTACGACAACATATTAAAAACCTTTAAATTATCAGTGTTACTCTACTATATTGTGAATGTATTATACATGAAAACCTTCCTTATGATCTATTAAAAACCACATAAAAATCCGTTGCATAGTTTTAAAGATTCAAGCATATACAGGGACAAACATAAAAAAGCGTTATTGTTTTAAACTATGTAGGGATAAGAGTAAGGATTAGGAGAAGGATTTGAGTTGAAAAATCCAAGTATGTTATGAGGACAAAACTTTTTTAGAAAAATAGACAAGTCAAGTTACGTAAAATGTGAACACGTATTACATTTTTGTGATTGATAGATCTTGATATGACTAGTTTATTTGATCTTATGATTATTATTATCATATTATTCGAACTTTAGGTCCGAATTCGAATTCCGCCGTGTGCGTGTTTTTCGATTTTCATATGTATATATTTACTCGACTCTCTTAGGGTGAAGGAAAACATCGTGATGCCTGCACATATCGGCGAAGAAATTAAAAGATATGTTTGAAGTTACCTGATCAAGAAGAATTTAGCCCGTCATAGGGCGAACTACTACTACATCAAAAATAAAATGAAATAGTAGTGTAATAATTAAATTACCTAATATATAAACTAGTACTGCTGTAAATGAATGTTTAACAGATTTATTCGTACATTTTAAAACGTTCATGCTAATTAATTTAAGTTCAAAGTTTAACAAGATACGAACGAGCTGTAAGAAATTTGATTACGACTATTATTTAATCAACCTTATAATAAATTAGAAAAGCAAATAAGCGATAAACGGAATTTATATTGGAGTTTGTTTTAATGGTTGTTAGGGTTACCACGTTACTAATAATCAGGATAAGAGGACTTTGTTCTTAAAATGTTCAGCATAACAAAACGTGGTAGTCATGGATATGTCCCTAAAACTCATATCGATCAAATTAGGGACATTCTAATGTCTAAAGAAAGTTATATTACGTGCAACATCTCGTATGCTTCCATCTAAATGGATGGATATTAATGAAAGCTATATTTTTTACCTTCACGTAAATAGATAAATCTATACTAATATTATAAAGAGAGAAGCTTTGTATTTTTGTATGTATTGAAATAACTCCAGAACTACTGGGGCGATTTTAAAAATTCTTTCACCATTAGAAAGCTACATTATCCCCGAGTAACATAGGTTATTTAATTCCACGCGGACGAAGTCGCGAACAACAGCTAGTATAATATATTTATTTTATATTGGTTTGTAAATTATCAATGTGTAAATTGTAAACATTTTAAAAGTACATTTTTAAAATTAAAATTGTTGACAACATTGATTCTAGAAATTGTCAACAAGAATATCGTCAGTAAATCAATTCGGTTCTAAGGTCAGTGCTAGATATGGGATCGGCGCGGCCGTAGGACATCCGTGTGGGCCACAGATTACCTTCGATCGACATTCATTGCTCTTATTTATGTTATTTGAACGTCCGTTATTTATTTAATTACTTAGAATATCTTAGCTAATTTTCGCTTCTTCTCATTTGTTGATATCCTGGTAGTTTTATCCTAAAAATGGCTTTATTAATACATCAATCGTCTTTTTAATGAGTGAGAGTATTTTACAATGACAGATATTGAAGGATAAATATTTTTGTTTATTCATTTCATCTTAAGCATTGCTGCTCATTTTAACGGAATCTTATGGGCGTTTTCACCGACAATCCCTAAATTTAGGTAACCCTTAATGCATTTTAAATGTCACCTAATACTACTAACGTTTTCACCAATAGTTAAATGTCACTTTAGATATCAAATCAATTTAGGCATGTGTTAGATTTAGGGAGACCCGTAAGCAAAAAGACACCTATCTAAAACTACGTTAGGGGTTCGTTGGTGAGAACGGGCATAAATCTATGAAAGAGCGTTGTTGATGTAAAATAAGATAGGTGCAATAGAATTACAAAGGTAAATGAAATAGAAAAAAGATCTCGCATCGATTTTCCGAAAAGCAAGTTCCGATAAAAGTTCAGTATGATAAAATTGTTTTAAAGAATAACAATCATTTATATTTCTAGTTTTGGTACCTGGTCAAAGTAATTGATAGAGCATTGAGGTCGTTTAACGCTTGTTTGTAGGCGTCAATAAATTAACAGACACAATAATTTCGTACTGCGCCTTATCTACTGGTAATAATTGTTGACATTCCCACGAAACACCTTCGTATCAGATCACGTTATGCAGTAAATACAAAGCGACAGTCACAGAATTGTATTAAATGCTAATTGCTAATAAGATCAACTTCTACGTTGTTTGGGGACGTTGAAATGTGACGTATGATTTTGCTAAATGTCATGCGGACATTATGCTGCACTCAGACTCCTTAAATAAGCATAGTGTCCCTCAGTGTGGATTTAGTGTGAGTTTACGCTACAGGGCTTCTAAGGTACCATAAAAGGCATTGAGTGTGGGGGTAATTGGATTTTCGTTTCTAAAAAGTCTAAATAATTTTACATATTTTTTAGCAACTGTCTGTATTTCGTGTGTTTATACTACCTGCTTGTGGATACATTAATAATCTGTAGTATAATTATGAAAATAAATACTTTATTTTCTTTACATTTCTACTCCCTACACATTGGTTTTAATTATTTTTATTAAATTGTATGTAAAATCAAAAGTGAAAAGTTTATAAAAACATAGTAATCTCGTAATGATCGACCTTTGATAACCTGAGGTGTGAAAAGTATTGTTATTGCTGAACGCAGGCTCACGTAGTAGAGAAAGTTCGCCAGTCGTGCGGAGAGACTACAAGAGTACGTGATGGATTTAATCGCTACTAATCGAGTTTAATGTTAATAACGAAACAGGAGGGTTACTCAAAGCATATACGCTACAAAGCGATTCGGTAGCGAACATCAAAAATGTATAAAACTGATAATGACGATATCTCACACGTTATTTTTGTCGATTCCATCAGCGATATCGCCAATCGAAAGATACTTTGGGTGACCCCCTGGTATATTTAGGGGATAGTTTTAATAAATTGAGACCGTTTGATAGCTTGTTTGGTAGAGTTCTTTTGTCTAGAAATTGAATACTTGATATTTGTTACTATTTTGAGTTGCTTATTAAGTTGTACTATGTACTAAATTTTTGGTAGGTTTATTGTTTGGAAATGTTAATTGTCATGGAGTGTATGAAGGAATTAAAATAATAGTAATTCTTTGAATTAAACTGATCAGCAACTATCTTCGTTACATAATAACCTATCGGTATAAGATACAGTTACTTTTTAACTCAGTAACTATGTTTTAAAGTTTAGACGTATGCAAATATATTAAACATATATAGAGTAGTACAAAAGATGTTCCGTTGTTGTTCGTGACTCGACACTTTACTAGTAACACAGTATGAGGTAAAGTACAAATTGAAACACTTTCGCTCGCGTCGGGAACGGTTCGGGGGGTTTAGGTGAAGGGGGGTCAAACGCGTGATCTGTAAATTGATGGTAATCATAACGACGTCGGTGCATCGTGATTTTATGTCACAATGTGAGAAACCACAAAATATATGAATATTGCGAAACTATGCTGTTAATAACGTGGGTTTGTTTGCATTCAGTGTTGGTGTAGTTTAGGCCCGGTAGAGGCTTTGTACAAACCTCATAGTATGAGTTTTACTATGACGGTACGAAATATCAAATTTAGCTGCAAAGTTATAGTTTTAAGATAGACAGTTTATCAGTAGAAGGAAAAAAATATAGAATTATTCCCGTTTTAACCAACCAACCCCTAAAGTAGTTTTAGATAGGTGTCTTTTTACTTAAGGGTCTCCCTAAATCTAACAGATCCCTTGCAGTCTAAAGTGACACTTAACTGTCGGTGAAAACGAAAGTAGTGTAACGTGACATTTAAAATGCGTTAAGGTTTACTTAAAATTTAGGGATTGTTGGTGAAAACGGCCATTAATCTTTTAGATACTGTAAAACAAGTGTTAATAATAATGATAATCTTTTCATATCTTTTAAACAATAAAAAAATACCCTAAATTGGTCCTTAATTGTTTCCATGTACCAGGAAAACATAAATATGTAGGAACTACATGTCCCATTACAGAGCAATACAGGTAAATACTAATGCAGTTGCAGTCAAACGGCAATACAAACATTCGCACAAACACAACCTTAGTAGGGCCTTCCATCCACAATCATACTTTAACTACAACTTCTAAAACTATCATTCAAGACTGCACAAATAACTATCATTACCCTTCATTATAGGCAACTCTATTGCTATCAAAAACACAATTTTGAATCTTATCCCATTAATATAAGGTAAAATTTTCAACTGCAACTTATTTCACACGCAAAGTATATTTGTGGAAACGCATCGCAGGTACGCGTACAGAGTATTGAAACAAAATAATTTGAGTCATCATTGGTTGATTTGATAACAAGCGAGGCGACAAGGCCGGTCGTGTGGAGAGGTCTTAACAAAGGACGTATATGGCTATTTCAAAATCATTGTTACGTTAATCGATGCTTGATATTTCTTCTTAGGTGGTCGTTTTATTGACGGCAATTTTATAATTTATTTGTGTTAAATATTACGACGAAAAAATGCAAATAAAATTTGACCTTTTCTTGCAGAATTGTACAATAAAAATTATAAGAAAAAAAAAATATGTATTTAATGTATTTCACTAATTGAAGTAACCTTTACTATTATATATTACGTGTGTCTTTACGAAGTTTTCCATTATCGTTTATGTAATTATAGATAACTAGCTGTTGTGTGAATTAAAAAATATAGCCTATGTTCGAGGATAATGTAGCTTTCTAATGCTGAAAGAATTTTTGATATCGGCCTAGTAGTTCTTGAGTTATTTCAATACATACAAAAACGAAGATTCTCTCTTTATAATAGTAGTATAGATTTATTTCGTTAAGTATGAATGTGGGGTAAACTGGTAGAGAAGAGAGGTAGGCCTGGGAAAAGATGGATGGATTCTGTAAGAGGTGTCATGGTCAAGAAGAGAGTGATGACTGAAATGATGGAAGATATATTAACGTGGATAACTGGTGCAAGGACCCTGTAGTAGGGTAGAAACTGGTAGATAAAAGTAAGGTAAAGTAAGTTTCGTCCCATGACGGGCTCTATTTTCCGCAACTCCACGACTTGCGCGTACTTTGCATGACTTCACACATATCTTTGAATTTCTTCGCCGATATGTACAGACATCACGATGTTTTCCTTCACCTAAGAGTAGTATTTTCTAGCAAGTATCCGCGAGTATAAGGTTAGAAGTTTGTTGGGGCCGGAACACTGGCCGGCAAGAAGAAACCTCTTTGGTGGAGATTTAATACTTTTTCATTTTAATTCTTTTACGTCTGTCTTTTGTTTTTTATGTGAAAATTTTCATTAAACTTTTATTATCGATGGCGACGTTTCATTTAACACCTTTCTTTCTTGATTTTTAACTTATTAAACTACATATCAAGCTATCGAAGTTAACAAGTTTCAATGTCATTAAATGACTTACTTAATCTATCTTGTACTTTCAATCGTAAGCGCATAGTTTCGTGGTCCTCATAAATTAATAATTGCGTCCATTAATAATCATCAAATATTCAGGACACTTAGCATCGCTCGTATAAATCATAAGTTGCGGATAAATGCGTGCCGTTTATTCTGAAATCTATAAGAGAGCATGCACACTGACTTAAAGCACGTTCACGTTGTACTAGTCTTATTTAAGTTGCGTTGATACATTTAACTGAAAAACGGAAATATTCCGATGAATTTTTATATCGTTTGGCTACACTAGTTTTAATATCATTTATTTTCTCATTTTTACTTGAAAACATAACTACATATTTACCCGACGCACTTACGGTGAAGGAAAATATCGTGATGCAACCTGCACAGATCGGCGAAGAAATTCAAATTTATGTGTGAAGTCACGCAAAATACGCGCTAGTTGTGGAGTTGCGGAAAAATGGAGCCCATCATGGGTCGAACTAAACATACTCGTAACTACAAACTTTGCGTTGATTTGCTATATTATTTATGTGCGCAGGATAAGGCAAGATGGCGTAGTCTAAGGCAAAGTCTTATTATTAAAAAAATATTAAATAAAACATCATTAGATTATGTTTTTACCCCAACTACCGGCAGTGGAGTTTCACGGTTAGAATATTTCACATTCTATATTTGTTACTAGCTGTTGTGCGCGACTTCGATCGCGTGGAATTAAATAATATAGCCTATATTAAGCTAAGCTATATTACTCGTGGATAATATAGCTTTCTAATGATGAAATAAAATTTGAGATAAGCCTTACGTTCTTGAGTTATTTCAATACAAAGTTTTCTTTATAATATTACTATAGACTAGCAAAGTTCAATATCAGCACGCGCCTCAGATGTCAATGTGAATGGTCTTTAACATCCGGTACAAGCTGCATGCTGACGACTCGGATCTATTACGCGTCGGCGTCGGTCTCTACTATTTATCAAACCTCAAATGCGTGCGTTCTAGACGTATGAGACATTTTATAAGTGATTTTGAGATAATTATAGGCACATATTGATACTGATTTAATGGATTCAATACATAGGAAACGGACATTTACTCCCTCTATGCGTCATCTGCCATTTCAGATCACTATTGGCAGCGGTTGCGTCTCAATTTCGGAGAATTCTGGGCTTCTAGTTCAGGATTTTCTAGTTTGTTCGCTTAATTGTTTTTGTATTTATGTATCTTTACTAATAACTCTTTTTCTTAATGATGCTTTTGATAATTAAATAACCCTCTTACGGTGAAGGAAAACATCGTGATGTCTGCACATATCGGCGAAGAAATTCAAAGGTATGTGTGAAATCACGCAAAATACGCGTTTGTCGGAAAATGGAGCCCTTCATGGGTCAAACTCTACTACCACTAGACTAGTTGAGCTGAAAGATATTTTATTCATCTTATGAACCGGATGTTTTAGTACTAAACTTCATCCGAGTCTGGAAGATATTGTGTACATGATCAAATGTGTTTTATTGCAATACTTAAGGTAATAAATTAACTAGTATCATTGATGGTTATAAATGTTAAGCTTTGACTTTTCCATTACAAGGTTATAAAGTTCATAAGGTAAATTAATTTATAATTAAATCACAGATAATTTAACTAGCTAGTCAATTTGAAGTTTTCAAGTTATAGAATTTACTCTACAAATAAAATTTGATGATACTTCAACAACAACAAAAGTAAAGCCGAATTAAAAAAAAGTATAATATTAGGGAATAATTAGGATTATGTTTTTTGTCGTTCTATTTAAATCTGAGGTACCAGAAGTTAGTATTAAATAATATTGTAAAGGATTCCTAGTTAAGGAGTCAAAGTAACACTGGCTGATAATAGTATGTCTTTTTATAAAGAGGAAAATATTGTATTCTTGTATGTATTGAAATAACTCAAGAACTACTTGGGCCTATATCAAAAACTTTTACACTATTAGAAAGCTACATTATCCCCGAGTAACATAGGCTATGTTATTTACTTCCAAGCAGACGAAGTCGCGAGCGAGAATTAGTTTTATTATAAAAAAATACTCACTTAGTCGATGTTTGCTCTGAGCCTCTTTGCAGCATTCAGGATGAAGTAGATGGTACCAGCTGACGCCGTGCAGAGAGCTCCTGTCCCACCCAAGATGCCACTCGCTACTGGACAGATTAAAATAATATATTAGATCTCTACATCGTGGGACAAATGGAACTTGAATTCAGAAAGAACTATATATTAGGTTCAGAATTTGATAACGAAGATTTTTACTGCTTATACTAGCGACCCGCCCCGGCTTCGCACGGATGCAAAAGTGATATTAAATACACTACAGAAAACCTGTGAACATTGTATAATACATAACTGCAATACTAACAATAATTAAACCCGTGCGAATCCGGGGCGGGTCGCTAGTTATATATATATAAACCTTTCTTATGAATCACTCTATCTATTAAAAAAAACGCATCAAAATCCGTTGCGTAGTTTAAAGATTTAAGCTTATATAGGGACAAACATAAAAGAGCGTTATTGTTTTATACTATGTAAGGATAAGGATAAGGATTAGGTTTTTAGTGTAAAGAGGATAATGTTAAAATGGGTCAATGCATGGGGCACAATGTTCATACAATTTATTGCATATAATATCCGTCTATAGAATAGTACAAGAAGCAATAGTCTTTGCAACGAGACAATTTAACTTACGTTCAAGAAGGAATGAAGGATAACATAATCAAATATTAAATCAAAGCAAATAATTTCACAATTGTACTAACAAATTGAACTCTTTCAAAACTCTACAAGGTCCATAGTTTGATTGATTAGTGAGCCGACCCCATCAGATATTTGCTTACGTACCAAGTTCACTTTAATTACATTTATCAATACTTTTAATCGAATGTCGAAGTAACAAATGTTTTAAAACAAGGTTGTGAATTTTTAATTGCTTGTCCGTTTATTTATTTGTCTGTTGTCAAGATTTATCATTGCTTAATGACTTATTATTTAGAAAACATTGACAATTATTGCAACAATTAACCTTAATTGTTGCTACGGAGTTCTATAGTAACTCTGTTGCCATTTTGTCTTATTTAAATTTGACTAAATCTAGGAATGGCTTAATCTATATTAATATTATAAATAGAGGAACTATGCATGTTTGTATAAATTGAAATAACTCGAGAATTACTGGGCTGATTTCAATACTTGTTTCACCATAAGAAAGCTACATTATCCCCGATCATAATTCCACGGGGACGAAGTGGCGAACAACAGCTAGTTAGTAATGACATAGGTTGCACTACGTTTTTACAAAATGTCCGCTGTCCGAATTACATATATTGGGAACCAAACCATGCCGTCCTTCTGTCGTCAGTTTTAACTGCGCAGTCGAACTTTACAGTAAAAACTGAGCGTCCGTAGCCGGCTTTAGATGTCTTGAAAGTTGTCTTTGACTTGTACAAGCCATGGTTATACACACAAACTTCAAACATTGTTATTGCTTATTATACTTAAATACTTAGCACATGACCCCATTTGTAAGGAGAAAACTCTTCAAATTGTAGTACCGTGTACAGTTAAGACAAATGCAAATATTTTGTATGCATTTATGTTTTATCAAAAATAATCAAGACTTAAATTTTGATATTGAACTATGAAGATATTGGATAAACACTTGGAGAATAGGTTGGTATTTTGGCAACTGATTTTTTATTTGACTGTAAATAAGGTTAAGTTTTATTTAATGTTGTATCAATGATTTTGAATAAATACTTTATAGTATTTAAATAAAATATTTATTAAGATAAATTGAACTTTATTTTAACAAATGTATTGGATATTGATATAAATATTATGCCTGTAGCTTTTGCTTGAAAGAAGAAGTAATGTCATGTACTTCGACCCATGATGGGCTCCATTATCCGCAACTCCACGACCAGCGCGTATTTTGCGTGAGTACACATATCTTTGAATTAGAAGTATTGTAGTAAAAAGTTTACTGACGTTCTCAAACTTTTATTTTATTACTATATATTTCTTAAATACGTTATTATTTTGGTTTAATTTAGCTTATTTACATAACTGTTGCGGCGAGAAGACTGGCCAGCAAGAAGAATCCTCTTTGGTGGCAATTCAATACTTTTTAATTTTAATTCTTTTTCTTTCTTCTTTTGTTTTTGTAAAAAAACTTACTACATCTTTTGCACTGGATGGGCTCTCTATAAACTCATTTTCTCATTTTTAACATAAACAAAAAGCTATCGAAGTTAAATTAACTTTTCAATTTAATATTTAAATTAATGATATATCTTTCAGAATAAGTGTAGAAAGATGCGAGTAATGTAATGAAATTTAATGATACTAAAGGTTAACGCCATAGAAATGATAACTAAGTAACTTAGTAGGTTAATACAAAAGTCAATAGAAGTAACAAGCATACGTGTTCTAACTATAAAGTTTATACTCTGTGACATTAATTATACTAAAAGATTTATGCTCGTCAGTTTCGAGATATATAAAAGGGCAGGGCATAGATTACCTTTGACTAAAGATAAACGGACTAATCAGAGAGAGTTATATACTATTGTAAATTCTGCAGATCGCGGGGATGAGGTAAATATGGTAATTACACATGTGTAAAAAATTAAAAGGTCTTTATGAACGCCTAGCTGTTGTGCGCGACTTCGTCCACGTGGAATTAAAAAATATAACCTATGTTACTGGGGCATAACGTAGCTATCTAATGGTGAAAGAATTTTTGAAATCGGCCCAGTAGTTTTACATTACATATGACAGTAGACTATATGCGCTTTACAGGTCCTGTCTTTTAAAAAGTCAAATTTTACAATACAAGACAACATAAAACGGATACCGTGTCGATAAGTTTTTTGTTCACAGATTAAATTACGTTTGTTACAACTTTTTTTTAAAGATGCAACTTGTTTTCAGCCAGTCTTTTAAAAGACAGCTGGCTGAATGAATCAAAAGTTTATACTATAGAGTTGGAAAAAAAAAGATTGAATGGAATGAAATGAATCTTTGCAACTAAGCTTTTCTATTATTCATAACTTTACGATTTATGTGTCCTAGCTTTTATAGTTTTTAAAATAAAAAATGTACGAATTACTTCAGTATCTTGTTTAAAAAAATCCCTATTTTTTTTACTTGCATTGATTTTTTATTAGTAGTTTGTTTTTGTGTCTTTATTGATAAATCTAATCTCCTTAAAGAACTTCATCTCAATATATTGAACAGACACATTTAGACATTTGATTTAAAATATTGAATTTATTCATATGACTGATAGATTTATGGAAGATTCGAATTACATTTAGGGGAGAAATGGCATAAAGAGCCAGATGCTAAACGGAGCCAAAAATATACTTTTGTCGAATGAAATGATATTTTTTTATTGACAAACTACTATTTGTTTATTAAAGTATATAATTCCATAAGAATAAACATTTAAAAAGTCAGGGAAATATTGATTAAAAAAACGTGTCTTTTGCTCTTACAAAACTTGGCTCTTTCATGCCACTTCTCCCCTACAATACGGGAAATGTATGGATGATTGAATTGACATTTCTAATGAGGCCTTCATACAATGCTTAATGGAGACAACATAATAATGTTTACGATTTAAGCTGTACCTTATTATTGTCAAGTCATACTGCTTCTGTTATGTTTTGCATTAGATTATGTGGAGTATTCACTATACAAAGACATATATAAAAACATATAGTTACTCTTATCCGTTTATATAAATCAGAGACAAGAATATATATCTTATACTTATTATAATTATTTGTCGATTTTTGATTTCCATATGTACATTTTTAAACAACGCTCTTAGGTGAAGGAAAACATCGTGATGCCTGCACATATCGTCGAATATATTCAAATATATGTGTGAAGTAGCAACCCGCACTGGGCCAGCATGGTTGACTATAGCCTAGTCACCACTTAGGGTAGGCTCCGAGCTCCTCTGTCAGTATAGTGAGCTGGTGATGTGATATATGTGTATAACAAGAATTGGTAACATCTACACTTATTTATCTAAATTATAATTCATCATAATCTTGAGTACCATCTACAGTCGTATCTACAGTTTTAGTTTTTATTTACAACGTATAATGTAAAAAGTGGTAGATCCACCTTTCTGTTTATACAGGCGCTGACGGACGGCTCGCGACTCATTGTATGCAGAACACGAGCCGGAGCAGGTGATCGCTTTATATTAACACGGACAAGTGACGCGGAAACTGGCAACACTTGATCTATGTATGTACGTTTGTTATTTTTCTTCTGTACTTTTTTATAAAAAGAAGCTTATATTAAGACAAACATAGTCGGGATAAACGAGAGTCCAAGGGACCGCAATATGCGTCTCGCTTATAGAGGTTTCTTTCTAATTCGGGTTTCTCGCTTACACAGGATCAACTGTGTTTGAGTTAATATAATAATGAATAACTAATATAAATCTTGCGTGTATTTTAAGCACATCACTCATTATCGGTTAAAGACAAATACATTTAAAACATTTTAATTCTTAATTTGAGTATTTGAAATTAGTTTATTATAGTTAGCTGCTTCAATTTTTGATTGAATCTCTTCAAAGTCTCCTATTAAATAAGAAATAATTGACGAGATGCTAAATTAACATAAGTCCGTTATCACCTGCGTAGATTCGCTAAAACGATGTCCTTTCATTGCGACGTATACAAGAGTATGTGTAAATACGCCTCAATGTGACAATGTGCGGACGGCTACCGTCACAAGACTACTCCTCTTATTATTTCGTGCCATTGAAAACAAGTACATGAATATGAAACGATTTCAATAGAGACGTTGTCATCTGAGACTCTTTGACGGACGACAGTCGTACCTGACAGATACGAATCCGTAAATACGTATGTATCTTGAGCCTTGAACTAGTGCTGTAGGAAGTATTGTGAGGGAATTTATGCAGCGGATTGAACGAAGGATTTATGACCGTTATACTTTTCCGCACCGCGTTTGAGCTGCAATATTAAACAATGGATTTTTAAATCGAAGTTGTTTCTGCAAAGATAAATATTATAAAACTATTTTTTTTTGTGTAATCTCAAGTATCTTTCGTTCGTTTGTTTTATTTGACGTAAATAGTAAGACAGACAGCATTTAAAGTTGAAATAAAGTTAGAGAAGTCTTAAGCTGGCTACAGATGCACAGTTTTAACTGTACAGGTCGACTGCGTAGTTAAAACTGACGTGTGTAGGCAAAACTGAATACTGTACAGTTCAACGTGACGTAGTTACGATAATTTGAACTGCACAGTTAAAACTTTATAGTTACAAACCGGAACGTCTCTAGGTTTTAAGGAACCACCAGACTTTCTAGGTGTGTGTCAAAAAAGTGTCATTTTGTAAACTTACTTGGTATCAATATGCAGTATCTTCATGTCCATAGCGTGCACAGTTGTAAATACATTTGTGGCACCATGCACCACGCACTCTCGCGTCTCCGGCATGGCGAGCGGCGTACACACCGCGAGGAAGACGGGCTCGTTGCGACTGCAAAGTGGTAGATACGACACGTAGTGACCACGGACGAGTACCACCTGGAGACAAATGATATGGTCAGTATTGACTCGTAGTGTGACAAGTAAAGACGTACATATAAAGAACAGTATTGCGGCGTAAACTGTCGAAAGTGACTCGCTCAGTAAGGAAAAAGTTCACCTTGACTTATTGTCTATGTTTCTATGTTTCACGTGTTTGATGTTTCGTTTGACTTATTGTTATATAAGTCTATGTTAAAGAAAAGGTGTACGTTTTAAATTAACCTTTACCAAAATAACATTTAAAAATATATTTTATTAAACAAAACGAATATAAATTCAAAGAATTCAACTTTCACCATAACTGGAGCGGATAACTAATGTTCCTTCACGGCTGTCACTTTAATGCACACATTTTATATCTGAGCACACAAAAGTCAAATGTGACGTAACTGACAGCTCAAGGTCGGGACTTTGACGCGGACTGAAAAGCATTTCTATTATAAGTGACGCTGCACGGAACTCCGATCCTAAATGTATGAATACCAACCTTTTAAAATCTGTAGGATTATTCATTGATTTCTATTATTTGTAAGAAAGTGAGGAACGTTTGTAAAGTACAACTTTTGCTTTAATTCGGCTTAAATGCGCATGTTGATGTTATTAGTTCGAATCTCATCTCATCACCACATCAAAAACCGCCAAACTGATTAAATCAAATAGGCAGAAATACCACTGCTTGTTGTTCAGTGGATTATAGACGTCAATGAGTATTATTGGATAAGAGTTACCCACTTATTTTTATCGTTAAATTTTAAACCTTTTCTTTTCACACTGGTAAATTTAACTATACCAGTTGTACTTTTTTACAGTCAAAACAATCCAAAGTGCACCTGCAATTTGGTATTATGATCACTTACGAAATAGTAACTGTAAACTTTTGTTAGGTCATAAAATGTAGAATATGCAAAGCTATTTATTTGTCTAGAGATAAGAATCGATACTTAATTAATTGCTTTTGTTGTAGATACGAACTATTTTAATCTCCAATCTTACTATTAATAGGGTTTAAGACAGATTATCAAATAGTTTTGTATTAAATATGTCCTATTTCTAATTTATAATCTTATGTTATTCGGATGTCATCTGAAGCAAAACATATTAACGCGAACTTAGACATATCTGCTAAGAAATTCAGCGATATGTGTGTAGTTAACCAATCTGCATTTGGCCAGCGTGGTTGATTGTGTCTTATTCCTTCTTAGCTTAGAATAACTAAACTTTTGACTAAAGTTTGACATAAAATGAATAGCAATTTCAATGGTCATCTCCAATAAGACGTATGTTTTATAATTAGTTATTAATGTTTTTTTGGGCGTAAATGTCCTAAAATGTGTAAACGTATGGTTATCTTAGTTAATTTAAAAGGCGTTTAATAGCGATTTCAATGGTCACACCCAAACAGACATATCCTTACATAGTATAAAACAATAACTCTTTTTTATGTTTGTCCCTATATATGCTTGAATCGTTAAATCTACGCAACGGATTTTGATGCGGGTTTTTTTAATAGATAGAGTGATTCATAAGGAAGGTTTTTATGTATAATACACTAGCGACCCGCCCAGGCTTCGCCCGGGTACAATTCTAATACTAAATACACTACAGTAAAACTAAAAACGTTGATTATAAAAGCTATACTAATAACAATTGCACTTGTCCGAAGCCGGGGCGGGTCACTAGTGTATTATAAAAAGGTACTAATATTGTCTTTTTGGGTGTAAATATCCCAAAATGTATAAACGTTTGGTTATCATAGTTAATCTAAAAGGCGTTCCGGGCGTGTCGTAGTGACATTCTTTTAAGTTTTAACAATAAGTAGATACGAATAAGTTGGATATAGTTCACAGTTGAACGTTCACTCGGAATGATCTTCGATCCGGATTCATTCGGCCTTGGACGATATATTTTATTATATTGTACGTTCAAGTATTAGTAGGTACATTGTTTCTTATTGCGGAACTCAATATTGTAAATAATCGTAGTGTTGAAGCATTTTTTTTATTAAAGAGGGTGCATTGAACTTACTCTCCTAGATTAGACTATCAACGACAAATTAACAAATCAACAATTAAACAAAATAATTGTGAGTAAATTATTTTAAGTATAAATACGACCGAAAGCAAGAGAAGAGCGTTCTCCTCCCTCAAAGGCTGGGAACACATCTGTGGTTCCTCTGGCGCTGCAGATATCCATAGGCGTCGGATCAATTAATTTAAGCAATCCGCTGCTCGTTTGCCCCTTTCTCCTATGAAAAAACTTTATATTTATAAGTATCTACTTACCAACATACATTGAAATAATCCGGTGTTATTGCGAAACTATCGTATTCAAAATAAATGCTTCTTTTGATATTTTTCATAATATAAATACATTCTGTTTTCGTGTAAGGAAATGAACAATATATTTTTTTTGTTGTGTTAATAATTTTATTGATACTAAAATTATTAAAATGTTTTTAATATTATATTAATATTAAACTTTATCTTACTTATTTATTTTAGAATAAGGGATTCTGAAAAAATGTATAAAGTACTGCGATACACGAGGACCAATAAATCATCGATTGTACGATACTGGAGAACACTCGGAACTAAATAAGATAGACCAGGGGTCTCATTAGACCAAATTATGTATCATAAGAAGTACCAGGAATAAGGATGTTCTGTATTTTGGAATAAATTTTATGAATATGTACCAAACGTAGAAAGTACAACAGTAATAACGCTGATTCTGGTTTCGGAATAAAACGGTATAAGTAATGCGCCATTCCGTTCCACGCGTATTTTTTGTGTAAACTATTTTTAAGAAAAAAAATGTAATTCTCTTAAAAAACAGAAAACATGTATTTGTTTGCCTTCTGTTATACATAATATTGTTTATTTAATACTTGAGGTTAAGTATTAAGAAACTGAGTAATAAATTAACATTCCTTTTTATGAATCTAATTAATATTGATGTTTCGTGTAACATAAATGCAAAATATATGTAAATTCGATTAAAATTTACAGATCGTAAAGTATTAAATTGTTTATAATCACACCTTAAAGAATAAAATTAACAAATTAATGCAATTTATTAAACTAAATTCATTACTAATGTTTTATTTACTGTTTTGATAATAAATCAATGTTAAACTGCTAAGCAATGTATTTTTAAAACTAGCGAACCGCCCGGGCTTCGCACGGGTACAATTGTTATTAGTATGGCTTTTATAATCAATGTTTAGTTTTTCTGTAGTGTATTTAGTATCAGCATTGTACCAGAGCGAAGCCAGGGCGCATCGCTAGTGTATTATACATGAAAACCTTCCTTATGAATCACTCTATATATTAAAAAACCGCAACAAAATCCGTTGCGTAGTTTTAAAGATTCAAGCATATATAGGGACAAACATAAAAAAGCGTTATTGTTTTATACTATGTAAGGATAAGGACGTAGATATGGAATTGGAGAGGAAAGATGTGAGGGCATCTGAAACGACACGACGATCTGATAACCATAGTTATAGAAGGCAAAATAGAAGGGAAGAGAAAGAGAGGAAGACCGAGGGGAAGTTATAGACAAAATAAAAAAGAAAGTGGACGTCGTGTCATATCAGAAGCTCAAGATGTTGGCACAGGACAGTGAGTGTAGATAAGGACTCAGCCGACAAGGTTAAAAACCTTAAATTAAAGAAGGAGAAAAAGAGATTAGTATTCTTATATCTATAAAGGCCATATATATACTAATATTGTAAAGGAACACATAGTATTTTTGTTTGTATCCAAATAACTCAAGAACTATAGGACCGATTTCAAAAATTCTCTCACCATTAAAATGCTGCATTATTTCCGAGTAACATAGGTTATATTTTTTAATTCCACGAGGACTCGCAGACAACAGCTAGTTATGCATATTCTGAATACTCAAGGAATCATAAAATTAAGAGTTGTTTCTATATCGTTCTAGTATATACTTTATTTTATATTGTACGTAAAAATAATTATACGTTCGATCCATCTTGATATTATTAAAAATATTTATATTTTAATAGTGTAAAGAATATTAATAAGTAATCATCGTGTCTCCGCCCACAATTGAAACCAAAACTAATGACGGATTGACCGGATTTGAGACTTTATATTACATCATACGAATTAACCAAACGCCCAAATTAATCTGTGATACAATTTATAGCCAGATATATTATCTTTATACTAATATTATAAAGAAACTATGTCTTTTTGTATTTTTTAAATAACTCAAAAACTACTGGGCATATTTCAAAAATGCTTTCATCATTAGAAAGCTACGAGTACATCATCTCCGAATAACATAGATTATTTAATTCCATGCGGCCAAAGTCACGAACAACAGCTATCTTTTCGGTATTTTACATCATACAAACATGCTATGGATGGCTTGAAACCTACATGTCATAGTTCGATGATCGGAAAATTTAATTCGAATCCAGGAGAAATATTTTATCCCAATGTTCTATTGACTCCATATTAATAATTTTTCGAGTTAGTTAAATATTTTATAACATAATTTACTAGCTGTCGCCCGCGATTTCATCCACGGATTTAAAAAGAACGTAGCGTACGTGTTCCTTCGGATTATGTTGTACATAAATAAAAATAAAACACCATTTATTAACCAAGAAACAATAGAATACTACAACAATAAAAATAATCAAACAAGAAAAGAAACAAAAAACATAGTTCCTGCTTAAAGGGAAAAGGCTCAGCTAATGCTGCCTCCAGCTTGTCACTGGGGGCCGCGCTGGTGTTCAGCCTACCCGTAAACCCGTACATATGTGCACTCCATCGTGATACGTTCAGCCGTTTTGGAGAAACCTTCAAACTCCTATCCAAACTTTCATTATTATATTAGTAAGATTTCTGTCTATTTTACAGTAATGTTTGTAGCCTGCTAATCTAAAATATATTCGATATGACAGCTAGCGATCAATCGTGCCTATCTCCAGTAGTCGAATCCATCAGCCAGTACTCGGTGAAGTGAACAATGAAACTAACCACTTTCTAACCTAAGATAACAATGTCGTGACCTGACGTGACGTGACCAGTACAACTTAGTCCCTGCCTACACCATTGATGGGGATATCTGTACTAATTGATCTATGGTAGGTAAGTACTGCAAGGGTCTTCTTATGCTTGTTGGTTGGTAGTAAGATGTCAACTGGGGAACTATCGTGACGTTGTCAACTCATATTGTTCGGTTCTTATTCGTGTCTTAATTGATGAATGATAATTTAGCACTTTAACATGAATATTGCATTAGATTGCTTTGTATTTAATGGCTTAATTATCTGGTTGTTTGTATAATTATTACATTGTTTATATTGCTTATAATAACTTGAATTGCTTCAATTTTCATGGAGCTATACTTAATTATTTACAGTTCTAAATTAGCTTCAATACATAGTATAAAACAGAGTCGCTTTCTCTGACCCTATATCTCTATGTATGCTTATATCTTTAAAACTACGCAACGGATTTTGATACGTTTTTTTTAATAAATAGAGCGATTGAAGAGGAAGGTTTGTATGCGTAGATACGAGTAAGTAGTAACTTATATGTATAATATTTTATATACAATATTCACAGTTTTTCTGTAGTGTATTTAGTATCAGCATTGCACCCGTGCGAAGCCAGGACGGGTTAGTTGATTAATAAAACAAAAATAAAAGAACATTTACTAAACAAACCGTTTCAATGGGCGGTTAGATAAAGAAAAAAAAATTAAGCAACATTCAGCCGGATGAGAGGTGTGTCCTGACGTCACATATCGTGACTTCGCAATGACGAAACGTGACCCAACTGGCCACACTTTTATATTTGAACCTTTAATTTTGTCAGTCGAGTTCACTTTTACGCTCGCGCCGAAGCTTTTGACCTTTTAATAGCAAATGCTGATGTCACACAGACTGTATCCGTCTTAATGATTAATAGATATATTACTGATAATACGTATTACAGCAAGCGACTAACAAATCAAATTGAATGAATTTGTTAAGCGAGAAATAGTTTCTTTGACTTACCACCTTCAGAAACAAGCAACAAATTAAATAATTAAAAAAATAATAATTTCAGGACGTCAAAGTTGGAGTTAGAAACATATTTAAGAAAATGTCTAGTGTTTTTTTTCACTCGAGTTAATCTAAGATAAATTAAAGTGGTAGAAAAGCTCAATTATTAGGCTTGTTCAAGAAAACCTAACAAGTCATTGAGTGTAGATCCTCGTGTTAAATAGACTCTGAGTGCAGCCGTAAGTTTCTACGGCTCTCATGAACCTCTCTCTCAGTTGAATTGACTTTGTTACGCTTTTTAACCTCAAATTTAAACAAAATCTATGTATTTGAGAAATGTATGATAACCAGAAAGTTTTACTACTTAACACGTACTGTGTATCCTCGTATATTAAATAAAATAAATGTAAACCAATCTTAACTAATATTAATAGTTCAAGTCGGTGATTTGTAATATAAGAAACGATCGCAGGCAATCCTTGCTATATTCTATCGTTAATTAATGGCGTATGAAAGCGATATTTCAATGTTAATCTTCCATTTTAATAGTATTTCTCATTAGTGTAATCAACTGTGCGATGTACAAATGTATTTTCATATCCAGTTTCAAGATTGAAGAATTTACGATTCGAGATTCAGAGATGCGAGCGATGATCCCCTAGTACACCAATGGTTTAACAAATATAAAGGATTGTGTTTATTAAACCGGCTACAGACGCTCATTTTTAACTGAAATTTTGTCGAGTCAACTTTTTCAAATAGATACATGATCAAAATACCAGTTTATTTAATTTTATCCGTATTCTATTAATTTTCGTAGTACTTTTAAGTTTATCTAATGATATATTATAACATTCTAAATCCAAAGTTAATTGTAAAAATCGATTCATTGACTCAGTCGTGTTGTAGGTGAGAATTCGGGCAGCGTGCGCACGCGCCGACCGCACGCCAACACCGTCACGAATCCAAATAGAAAGAACTAACGTGTTTATAAAACTAGCTGTCGTACACGACTTCGTGCTAACTAAAAAAAACATAATAAGCCTATGTGTTCTTCGGGACTTTGTTATACATCAGTGCTTTATTTTACCATGATCCGTTGACCCGTTTCCGAAATATTGTACGTACCTTGAAGGCATTTATCATATTAATAAAAAGTAAGATTTTATGTTTATCTAGAGTGAAATGAATATATTGCCACACTCACTGTGGCGTTGTTCGCACCAGAATAGTATTATAATCTAGTAGCAAGTAATTTAAGAACTAAACGTGTCAGAACAATATACTAATCAACTCTACTAAAATTCTGTTCGGATAAGTTTAGCTACTAAATTACTTGCTACCAGATTATACTATACTGATCCGAACAAGATTGCGACAGTGTACCAAAGCAATAAGTACGGTAGAGCAGAAGGAGGAGGGTTCTTTGATATGTCGCAAAAATAATAATTTAAAATAATTTCACACACTTGAAATATCTTGACTTATTTAATAAAGAATGAAAAACATTATTACATTATTTGAATCACTTGAATTTACTTAAATATATTAAATTAACATTAATAATAAATATTTTTCATAGTAAAAATGAATCTTGACCCTTAGGTGTCTTAGCTGTGAATGTCGAAAAACGAACGAAAAATCAGGAAAAGTGGAATAATTTAAAATTTTGAATTTTGAAAATATTAAAGAAGGAAGCGAGTATCTTTATTCTTTTATACTTTCTGGCTATCATGGAGGTTTCAGCCACCACGATGACTAGAAACTAACGGCATCGTTACAAGATTTTAGATAGATTAATATAAAATTAAGTGAACATTTTACTACGTTTACACGTAATAAAACATGAGATTATAAATGTCTTTGTTTATTGACGTTTATTAGTTCCCGTTCCGTAATATTTATATTATGTCAATGTATAAAATATTGTTTTCTTCCTTGTTTAAGTTTACGATACCTTGCCATACATTTATTGTGTTACTAGCGACCCGCCCCGGCTTCGCACGGGTGCAAATCGGCATAATGCTGATACTAAATACTGCAGCGTTTGCAATGTAAGCGCTAAAAAGTGTTAATTTACTACATCATATTAAAAACCTAAATTATCAGTGTACTCTACTATATTGTGAATGTATAAAAAAACCTTCCTTATGAATCACTCTATCTATTAAAAAACCGCATCAAAATCCGTTGCGTAGTTTTAAAGATTCAAGCATATATAGGGACAAACATAAAAAACCGTTGTTGTTTAATACTATGTAAGGATAAGGATAATAAGGATTTTGTCAACTAAACCTGTACTGTGTACTCTATTAAAAGTTACGAAATCTATTAGTGAACTAGCTGTCGCCCGCGACTACGTTTGCGCGGAAATAATAAAACATAGTAAGCGTATGTTCTTCAAGACTAGCACATACATCTTTGCAAAAATTCTTCGAAATCCGTTAAACCGTTTTGGAGAAACATTCAAAGAAACATCCGTCCGTTCATAGTAACTTTCGCATTCATAATATTAGTAAGAAGTAAAATTAGAATATATTTTATGGTATCTTTAACAAAGCTGGACTTTTTTACTATTTGGTACTAGCACTTTGTATGACAAAGATTCTGAATACTACATTTGCACGTAAACCAAAGTAAATTCACTTTATATTAAAACATTTCAATGGTTTCAATCATCATCATCATCACCAGCTCACTAAGTGGCCATACCAATGGACGTGGAGCCTACCACCTAAGGGGTGACAAGTCCATACTCAAATCAACCACGCTGGCGCAGTGCGGGTTGGTCGACTTCACATATATCTTTGAATTTCTTCGCCGATACGTGCAAACATCACGATGTTTTCCTTCACCGTAAGAGCGTCTGGTAAATATGTACATATGAAATTCTAAAATCGAAAAAACACATTAGTACATGCCGGGATTCGAACTCGGGACCTGCAGTTTAAAAGTCAAGAGCTAAAAACCCCTGAGCCACCGACGCTCTATTCAAAGGTGTATAAAATGTTAATATTATAAAGAGATGGTCTTACGCAATCAATCCCGCGTCAAGGTTGGCGATACTTGACAATGAAATACGAAGACATCACTTACAAGTCACACATATCCAACAATACTATACAGTATGCAAATCTTACATCTTAATATAGAGAGCAGTGGCTTGCGGTTTTGTTATTACAATCAGATGAATTTACATTTCATAAATAAATGCATCTCCTCGGCTAACGACGTACACATCGTTTTTGCTGACTTTGAGAGTCTGCTCTACATAATGTTATTACATGACATTTTGAACCTTATTAAAACGTATTTAGGTTTATTAAACGGTGAACTATTTCACCATAGTATTGTAGAGCTTGGAGGTAGAGATGGTGTGAATTTTCGTATATTAAATTCCTATAAATATAATGATGATAATTTTCTGCTAGCTAAGGTGATGAAGGGAATCAAGCTTTGTGACGATATAAGGTAAGTATACCAAATCTCAGAATAATGCTTAGATATACCAGTTCCAGGGTAGGCTCCGCGCTAGTTGCGCCAGTTGAGCGTTTTAAGAATTATTAATTCCATTTTGATTAAGTTACTAAGTTATTTTTATTTTATGTTTATAAGGTAACTATGGTGTTCAGATTACAAATACAATCCAACCTGGATAAGCGATATTTGTCTCGCTTATAGAAGTGCTCGTCGGGACCATAGAATGACTCTTACTTATCCAAGTCTTGCTAATACAAGTTTGACTGTATGTAATTTGAATACAAAAAGGACACTATTTTTTTTAACAATAAAAAGAGACGTGACATAGAAGTTTATTAAACCGCCCCAGGCTGAGATTTTTAAATTCTTGGTCGAGTTATAATATGGTGTTAATATTTACTTATCACTGATGCATTTATTCGTGACAGTGCTAGTGACTAATGAGCTGTGTAACCTTCGAACTATCGGTTTGTGTGGCATTTCATAAAGGATATATTTACAAGACGTTGTGTAAAAGGCAATGGTTTCTTAATCAATACTAACATTTCACCGTTTTATTGTATTTAACTAGTTACTAGATACAATAAATAGTTTCGATAAAGGTACCTATATTTGTATTTACATACCAACTGTTGTGCGCGACTTCGTCCGCGTGGAATTAAATAATTAACCTATGTTACTCGGGGATATTGTAGCTTTCTAATGGTGAAAGAATTTTTGAAATCGGCCCAGTAGTTCTTGAGTTATTTCAATATAAAGTTTCTCTCTTTATAATATTAGTGAAGATTGGTTGCCATCCAAAAGTAATGAACTATTTTTTTTTTATTATCAAATAAGGAAAAGTTAATTCTTAATAAGAAAGATTTTAAGGCTATTAGCCAAACTTTCAAGCGTCAATTAAATATTTAAGATCGTCTTACATGTTAAGTCAACGCTAAAACTCCAAACTACGGCGATCTCGTTTAAGTTTGACACCACTTAGATTTTAAGAGACGTTTAAATTAAAGTGGCGATTGAAAATTTGGCCGTTAGTCAGCATTTTTTTTTCATTTTTTAAATTTTGCTACGATCATTGAGGAATTTTTAACAGCCTGAGCTGTCCCTTAGTATAGATTTCTCGTAAAAGCTACACTGCGAATATAAATTAGTGACAATTTTGTATGTAGTGTAATGTAGAATGAATTAACGTTCAGAGGTGACCTTTAACCTTTTTTTTTGCATTAAAATCAACTTGTTATTATAGCTTTATGAAGATGCGTATATTATCTTGTTATTAGCTAACAAATTAAAACTTTCTAATTTGATTGATGTTTACAGCAACTGGTGGTTAAAACAATTTTTGTGCCAAATGTAATCAAGTGCTACTCAGAAGTCACGGCTCGAAACTGTACGAGTATATAAACTTATGTAAGTTGTAAGATGGGTTTTAATTACATTTTTTAATAATATTCATTAAATTTGACTTGAGACGATATAAGCGTAATACGGAGTGAAAGTGTAGCTTCTTTTTATTTATTATAGTCACGATTTTCAAACAGCACGAATTAAGATCTGTGTATTTTTAGGTAACACGTTTAATTAAACATGTAATTAAGACAGAAGTCTTATAAGCACACTGCGTAACAGGCCGATATCGGCTTGCCGCGGTGCTTAAGCTGATACGGACGAAGAAAACTATGTCCCCCTCGCTTGTGCGAAACGATTATATTATGTTTGTAGAATTCTAAGAATATAAAAAAATATATCTACATTTTGTTTCCATAAAGTTCTTCTTTAATTTATGGTTTTTGACCTTGTCGGTGGAGTTCTTTCCAACCCTCTCTTTTCTGTGCCAAGATCTTGATCTCCTGATACGACACGACGTCCACTTTCTTTATTATTTGATCCATATAACTTCTCCTCGGTCTTCCTCTCTTTCTCTTTCCTTCTATTTTGCTTTCCATAAAGTTATAGCAATTTAATCTATCCTAGTGCTAGTGGGCTTAGAAAGACCTGCCACGCACTGGCGGAAATATTAGGGGTGCATTTTGGCCCGCCATTAGATGAAGAATTATGATTTTACTTGGCGCAATCAACTTTTTGTAACCCATTAATATGATGTTATATCTCACCACACTTTTTTTTCTGTTGAGCTCATTTATTATACATTTTTTAATATAAAAATATTTATAGTTTTCTCTTACTTTACTAATATTTTCTTTAAATATTCCAGGTAAGTTTAAAAAAGCTTGTATTAGGCTATGTTTCACGACAAGTCCAATGTCGAGATTTGAACCCACGACCGCGAGATCAGCAGTCCGTACCCCAAACCATTAGGCAATTGGCGCTTGAATTTTATGTCTGTAATATGTATTTAATGTGTGTTGCCTCTTGTAATTTAAATTAATAAAAAAACATAATGCAATAACAAACATTATCTGGTTTTAACATTCATTCATTTCGAAATGCATTATTAGTCACCGATGCATACATACAATTTCTAATCAAATTACATTGTAAATAAATATACAAAAAAATCGCATCAACACACGAGTTATCAATTTCGAATTTGCAGCATTAATTTCATTTTAATTATTTTGAATGATCATTATAACCTAACATTGCGATAACGAAATTACGCGCGAAAAAAAACAATTGAAGACTACAATTGATACACGCGGTTATTCATTACCCATCATATCAATAACTCGTTAACTTTCAATAACACATGAAACTTATTAAAAGCAGAGATAGCAAACCTTCGGCAAGCGTACTATTAATGGCACGGAACACATTTATTACACAAAATTAATAATGCATAATGAAAAAAAGCGAACGTGAATGACCTCACTACGGATTGTTCCCATTAATCAAAAATTCTAAATTACTGTATGGCACATATATGACTTCGTTAAACATTAATTTGACTTAACTTAATATGCTATAGCCCTGAAGTGGGGCAGAAGGCGTGCAAAGTGCGACGCCAGTACGCTTTGACCTGGACTCTACGTTTGAGCTCGATGGCCTTCGTTAAACATTGCCTTACAAAAATAGCACGTGATACGTAAAGGTTGGCTATCCCTGAACTACAGAGACATATCATTTGCTTGTGTTCTCACGAAGAGTATAAAAATCGGGGCCATCCATTACGGCACCTCTTGATCTGACACGTACCTATATTAATTCCAATAATGACCAGCGATGAGGCATTTCGTCACAGAGCGTATAGAAAACATCAAATACGTATAATTAGAGACGTCTATAAACTACGGTAATTGTGATTTCTTCTCGTCTTTAATTATGAACACCGATGTATCGAATGTTGGGTAATGTGAATATGAACAATCGGCAAATGTGACGGTAAATCTCCTCCGTTCATTCTCTTTGAAAAAAAGTAGTTATCGCAACGGTGTCATGCTATTGAAATTAGCGGTACGCATTAAGATAGTATTCTAGTCGAGTAGCAAGTAAGTAGCAAGTATCCGAACAAAGAATTTACAAGACTGCTCTACTAAAATGTTGCTGTTCGGGTACGTTTAGTTACTGAATTACTATCCTAGTGCGTAGGTTTAGGCTTAATCGAGTCCGAACAGTAGTAAATCCTTTATTTGGATAAATGCTACTTGCTACTTAACTAAAATACAATCTTGGTGCGTACAAGGCTTAAGGGCGGTGCAAATATGTCACAATATGTTTAATGATGTTTCTATTAAAAATGTTTGTAACTTGAGTCTTTGTTTGTTTTGATTAAAAAGTTAAGGTCGTATTAAGAAACATTTTTAGTTAATAATGTGTATTTATTATACCAACTCACTTTGTAATTTTTGGCTAGATACAATGTAAAAGCTAATTAAAAAAAAATTTGAATGTACAATATTTGATGGAGATTTTTATAAAGTCTGTTCATTTGCTTTTTTATAACCTTTATTTAAACTAGCTGTTGTGCGCGACTTCGTCCGCGTTGAATACATAATATAGCCTATGTTACTCGGGGATAATATAGCTTTCTAATGGTGAAAGAATTTTTGAAATCGGTCCAGTAGTTCTTGAGTAATTTCAATATAAACAAAAATAAAAAAAATCAAAAATACAAAGTTTCTCTCTTTATAATATTAGTATAGTATTATATTATCTGTGGTATAGATAAGTTTTTTGTGTCAATATTTTTTTATTTAATAAAAAAAATAAGACACATATGTACTTTTTATGCCCATACTTAAAAATAAAATATCTGAGCAGTTTTTCAAACAGAGACTAATGTTTATTTTTTTCTGTTTTATCAAATAAAAAAACGCTCTTGAATTCGTAAAGTTAAGATAAAAATGTTGTTAGTTTTTTATCTAATTAATTGCTTACATTTTTGCTGTCTTGGACATAAGATAAAGTACATTTTTTAAATAAGTTTATTCACATTGAATCAATGTAGTTCTTTTATAAGAGAAGGGGGCAAACGAGCGGCTGGATCACCGAGGTGATCTTCGACGCCTATGGACATTTGCAACACTCGAGGAACCCCAAATGCGTTGCCGGCCTTTAAGGAATAAATAGGCTCGCTTCTTGAAGGACCCTAAGTCGTAGCAGTTTGGAAATACCGCCGGGGACAGACCATTCCAAGTTGTTTTAATTTTAGCTATGTCTTTCATCTGGATAATCCTCTCCTCCGTAGATTAAGGGTAGGCAACGCATCTGCAATTGCAGATGTCTATGGGCAGGGGTCGGTTCGGATTTTTCAGCGAATCCTGTTGTCCATTTGCTCGTTTGCCACTTTGTATTATAAAAAACATATTTGTCGCCTTTTCTATAAAACTTCCTATCCAATTATGAATTAATAAAAACTAGCGACCCGCCCCGGCTTCGCACGGGTGCAAATCGGTATAATGCTGATACTAAATACTGCAGAGTTTGCAATGTAAGCGCTAAAAATGTGTTAATTTACGACATCATATTAAAAACCTCTAAATTATCAGTGTTACTCTACTATATTGTGATTATACATGAAAACCTTTCTTATGAATCACTCTATCTATTAAAAAACCGCTTCAAAATCAATTGCGTAGTTTTAAAGATTCAATCATATATAGGGACAAACATAAAAAGCGTTATTGTTTAATACTATGTAAGGATAAGGATGATTTGGGCGTTATTTTTGCAAAAGTTATTACCTACTTAGAATTACAGAATAAGTAACCGAAGTAATTTATTTCCAGGCATTTTTATCTATCTAATAATCTCTACATTATATGACAATAACTGATATAATGTTAGATGTTTTCGCTAACCGTTACACCGCCGTAGCTAGGAATGTTTTGTCGTCGAGAAATGATCGGGCCATTATTGTATGGAATAAGGTTAGTCCGCTTGAACAGATCTTTGTACCGTCAGCAAGGATATCTAGAGCAAATAAAATATATTTATAAAGTAATAATTATTTATTACAGTTATATTAAAGGAGATGTTTGTGATAACCGTATGGCATTTGCAACGGTCTCATTTTATCTTCTTTTCTATGGATATTAATGTTTAAACTTCCATATGTTATTTTTCTTTTATTTTTATCCATAGATAGCAATAGCTGACTTACTTCGTTGTAGTTTTTAAAAAGCATTAAACCAAAGTAAATTAGGTATCAAAGATTAAATAACAATGTTTTTAGGTATGTTTAATATGATGGAAAACAAGAAACATAGTAGGATTAATTAAATGTCAATTATTAAGCGATAGCAATAAATAGATATTTTTAATTGTCTTTTTCTTCTATCTGTACATAGAAATCATACATTTTAAGCAGTTGCACAAGTTTCTTTTGTCATTGTATAATGATGTTGATCGTTTGTGATGTTTTGTGTATCGGAATGTGCTACGATTAGACTCATGTGCCGTACAAATACAGATTTGCTTGTAGCAGTTATAATACAACTCTAATACAATGCAATAAGATTCAAAATACAATGGCTGGTCTTTGATGAATGCAAATGTCTCCAAGTATTTTTGTAATGTGATCGATGGATTTGGTAACTATATTGTATGATGGTGTAATTTTAGTTGAAATTTGGTCTTATAATTGATTAGGGGTATGGTTTATGATTTTGATTTATTAAAGCTTTGAAGCATTGCGTGTTTTTTGAAATAAAATAATTAAAATAACTAATGTAGTAATCCTTTGATTATGGATTTACCGTTACATTTTACGGATATTTTACGAGTATCTCTAGCAGTATTAAATTCGCTATACTATGTGTATATTTTGTCAATAAAAATGATTTCTAATAAATCTCTTTTCAACAATTCATTAATTCCGGCAAGTAATAAAATACATTGACTACTAAAAAAGTTAAATTTGTTATTTGTCACCTTAACCTTGAAGTATTCTCTATTACGTGATAATGTGAATTTATCATTTTTATCTAAATATAATATTATTAATGGATGTTAATTTTACAAGTTAATTTAGTGATTTATTGAGGGCTATAAAAATATTATCTGTATAAACAGTTTTTCTACGTTTTTCTAACTGTAAAAGGTCTAATATAATCCACAAATCTTAGAATAACTTTGGCTAAGGTGCTTTTGAACATGATGTGAGTATTTGTAATAAATAATTTAAAAAGAAATGCAAAGTATAATAGTATATGTAGACATCAGATGCTGCACCAAACGAAGGCCCACAAAAGGGCTGCCGAGCTAAAAGAAGAAGAAGTTGTAGACATTAAACTGATGTAAAATGAAAATATTAACACTAACCATCTTGTGTGTATGGCGCATACAGTTTACTATTTCAACCATAGATATATCAAATAACGAATTTGAATATTTATCTTGTCACCTAAGTATTGAAGAATGTAGAAAATTAGTAGCATCGTTATATTTCACATCAAATGAATTACCAGAAATATTACAAAAAGCTGTTGATAAAGTACCATCAGATGTCGCTTGTTATGATTTATTAATCAATTGGAATAGCGGTAAAGAGAAATGGAAAGGATGGGGTAAGACACACGAGATTGTCGCAAGGAGATTACGACAAATTGATAAAACAGAATTATCACAATGGCTTTGTACAACTGTATTTAATAATTTAGCTGAACAAATAAATGAAACTGTTATTAAAGCTTTTAATATTAAAGTAAACGATAAAGTTAATATTAAACGTAGATTAAGTGATAGTAAGAAATATTTAGAAGCGCATGATGATTGGGAAATGATTGACTCTGCGTTATCCGGGGCAATTTTTTGTATGTTTATAGCAATTGTTATTGGATGTTATAGAATATTATTGTTGGCTTGTAAACAATTGTTTATCAGGAATAATGCTCGAGACGAAGAGTTGGTTTGTTTACTGAAAGATCGTAATGTAAGACCACGTAAATGAAGTTATAGGTAAATCTCACTATCATCCTGTCCTTGTCCCTTTAGAGGGTCGGGATAGTATGTACTACTCCTTTGTACTTCCCTAACAGCCGTCATTTCTGAATTTATCCCTTTTTTCCGCATATCTACTTTCACACAGTCCATCCATGCTTTCTTTGGCCTTCTACAATATCATTACTTTTTTTCTAAATGAAGTCATAAATGTAATAATTTATACGAAGACTACATATCTATAGAAATAAAATGTACAGGCACTTGTGTGTCCAGCATTTTTAAATAAAGCTGTCTTATTTTTTTAATAAATAGTTACTAAGTAAATATGAATTTGATTTACAAACCTCAATGAAGTAAATCTTGAATTGTTGTCACTAAAGGTAATTAAAATACATGTTATTGTTGAAGTCTGTTATAAGTATCTTCATAGATTTACTTTTAAAATTGATACTGCATTATTGTATATTAACACTGTAGACTTTTTAATTTTATTAAAGGCCAATTATGGCCAGTCTTACAATAGAGGTTAATGATTTAAAAACCTTAAACAGTGAATGAAAATTCTCAGAATGCAATCATAGTTCGCTTAACAAGGCATGTCTAGGCTGTGTTCAGACGTTACTTGTGTGATACTTGATAAACCTCATTAGCGGTAACTTCATCAAGAGATAGCCACAACAGGCCCTCAAGTCTAGATTGAGCAAGTACTTAAGTAAATGCTATATAAATCTTGTATCTCGCATACGATTAAATACGGTTGAAACAAAGGTGAGGTCGGATGTTATTTTCAAGTTGATGAAGGAAGAATAATTGGTATTGAATTTCGTGCGTTCCCTCTGCTTAAATTTAAAGAGAAGTAAGTACAATAGCATTGTTATTGACTTTTGATTATAATTTTAAACATATTAAGTAATTTTATTCTTTGATGTAACATCTATTAAAATATACTAGATTCTTGCAATTTTCCGTGTGCGGAATTAAAAACTTAGCAACATGTTTATGATATTTAGTCAATAATTATCTTTCTAATAGTGAAAGGATTAAAAGGTTAAAGGTTTCGACCCATGATGCGCTCCATTTTCCGCAACTCCACAACTAGCGCGTATTTTGCGTGAATACACATATCTTTGAATTTCTTCGCCGATATGTGCAGGTTGCATCACGATGTTTTCCTCCACATAAGAGCGTCGGTAAATATGTACATATGAAAATCGAAAATCGAAAAACACATTGGTACATGGCGGGATTGGAACTCGGGACCTGCAGTTTACAAGTCAAGTGCTAAACCCCTGAGTCACCGATGCTCTAGTAATAATGAAAATCAATAAAAATACAAAATTCTATTTTAAATCAAAAAATACTTGGCCACAAAATAGGCGGAATAAAATAGACTAATCCTATATTAAACAATTGTAAATGGAAACAAGGTATACCGCTAAATGAATTAAACCAATATTGAAACGATTTCAATGGAGTACAGTAAATAATGGTCCCAATAGAGGATCGGGGCATTTAATAAATCATATCGGAAATCGGACCTATGCCTACATTCCCTTGCATTATGAATAAATGAACTCGTAGTTATGTTTAATCAGTTCCTTGTATTAACGTATTTTCTATTGTATATTATAATTTATTGAGATTTAACAATACAGAAAATGATTTAGTTTTAGTTAATTTGAAAGTAGTATTGTTATAATTTGGAATTTTGTTGAAAAACTTCGATTTGAAATGTTTATTCAATAGTCTATTTTTTGGTTTGAATAAATGCAACATAAATAGTATAGGAGTTATTTTATTGAGGGTTTAGTGATTATATTTATACTTCTATACTAATATTATTAAGAGAAAATTTGTATTTTTATATCTATTGAAATAACTCAAGAACTACTGGGACGATTTCAAAAATTCTTTCACCAATAGAAAGCTATATTATCCCCGAGTAATATTTAGTAGAGGGATTATATTATTTAACCCCACCCGAAGAAAGTCGCGCACAACAGATAGTATTCTATAAGTGCACTGTAAGTAATGATTTTATTGCTTTTTTTAGTAATTTCAGAGATTAAAGAACAAAAAAAGGATAACTTTAACTAATTTACCCAAAGGACGAAAGAGATACATGTAACAAATGTTAGTACATTTATTTTTCATTCCATCGCTTCTCGAAGTCGAAGGAAAATTGTCGCGTTAAGTGATTCAATGATTAATGCGCGCAATGAACAGCGAAACGTGCGACAAGTTCGTCCGCTCGCTTCGCTAGTAGCACGTGCGTCCGAGTTATTAATTGGATACAATAAAAGCGTTGATTGCGGACATTTGTAATTTTCAAAGTGTCGCGAGTGTAGGGAAGACTATGTATCTATATCGATATAGATGTTTAAGCTTCCGTCAAACATTATTGTTATTAAATAAAAACGGCTGCAGTCACGTTATTAAGATCCGGTAACGGTACCGACTAGTTTCGAGCTTGTCGGAGGCTCTTCTTTAGGGACTTGTATTATCTCGCGGTCGCGGCCCAACTCGCCCTTGCCTCAGTGCGTTGCGGTTGCGTTTTTTATTAAGAATCAGGGTTGCTATAGTGTATAAGTGCAATATTGAAGGGAAGAGACGTGCTGGACGCAGAAAAAAGTGTTGGCTACGCAACATAAGGGAATGGACCGGCATCAAGTCCGCTGAGAAGTTGCTTCGGCTGGCAATAAATCGGGACAGATATGCAAAGTTAACGGCCAACCTTCAGCATAAGAAGAAGAAATAGAAATCTTTTCCCTTAGTTTCTGGTTGTAACTAAATTTCGTCTCTTATCTTTTGCTCGTAAAAAACATGACCTTCAAATGTATTTTTTTTATAATAAATTGAGGAAACGCATAACTTATTTATTTTAATAATTTTGATTATTTACAGATTGAGAAGAAATAAACTAACATTTTATCGATCACATATCGATATTGAATTTGTTACTGAGTTACATCCCTAGTCTACCATCCACTCGCCTTTTATCTTGTTTCTACCACTTTGCCAGGTGTGGGTGTGGACTCATA
>QDHC01002140.1:544816-556890 GCA_013186455.1 Papilio dardanus tibullus
TTCTGTCGATTCCATCAGCGATATCGCCAATTGAAATATACTTTGGATAGCCGCCCTTGGTATCTATTTCTTAACGTACTCAGAGTCATTACATGGCAATAATCAGTGTAGATTCAAACTACTAATATGTGCCTCAAAAACGCAGGCAGATCAAAAAAATTAAGAGCTTCATTTTATCTTAAAACATGACCGAATGATATTAGATTTCCCTATTGCTGTGTCACTGGCGACTCTTCTTTTCTAGCCAATGTGTTATACTCTGCTATATTAAAAAAAACTAAAAAGTAGCCTAGATATTCTTGAAGATTATGATCTATATCTGTGTCAAAGATTATGGAAGTCTGTCCAGCCGTTTCGCTGTATGGAGCATAGAAACTTTCGCATTATACCTACTTGTAAAATCAGTAAGAAGTACGTAACGTAAGGTTCGACCCATGATGTGCTTCATTTTTCGCAGCTTCTTGACTAGCGCATATTTTGCGTGACTACACACATATCTTTGAATTTCTTCGCCGATATGTATAGACATCACGATGTTTTGGTTTAGTAAGAAGTAAGATATTAGATACCGTAACTTTTAATTGTGTACAACAATCTGATCACATAGTTGAAGACTGTATCAACTCAACCTCTACAATTATATAGAATCTCCCACAGATTCGTTTCGCTTATTGTGTTGAATCGTAATCGCGTATCAGAATCGATTTTTATAATCGATACGAGAAATAATTATTTCCGACCTTACCGCGGCGGTTAATTGTTGGTAGACAATTAATTTGATTAAGCATATTGCTGCAATCGTTAGCTCAAAGTGGGACTACCGAACGGGTAGGCCATGGCATACTAAACGATTATACTAAGTAACCATTTAACTGACATACTTAGGTGATCCCTTAGTGTGGAATTTGCAGTGGAATTTGCAGTGGAATGTGCAGATTGCATCACGATGTTTTCCTTTACCGTTAGAGGGTCGGGTAAATATGTACATATCAAATCGATAAACACATTGGTACATGGCGGGATTCGAATTCGGGACCTGCAGTTTACAAGTCAAGAGCTAAACCCCTGAGCCACCGGCGATCGACTTTAAATATATTTCAAAATCTATACTAATGATTTAAAGAGATAAAAATTGCTTGAATTGGCTCCAAAACTACTGGACCGATTTGAAACATTATTTTACTTTTGGGAAGCTAACTACAATACCCTTGGGTGACATGGGCTATTATGTCTTTGTTTTTAATTAAGGGCGGAGTACTTAAGCCCTAAGCAAAGATATTTTAGGAATAAAACTAAAATGTAGAAATACTTGACAATTATTAATTTAACTATAATAACAATTTTTTGATTGCCTTCTAACGCAATATTTTTTAATTATTTGTGCATTTATTTAACTAAGTTCCGATCTAATGATGAGGTGATTAAATTTTTTAACAAATTAATTGACTATTTAAGACATGTAACTTGAAATCCACTTAAAGTTAACTCTAACACAATAATTACATTACTTAAACGTTTAGTAATTATTCTATTAATAATAAAACCAGGCGAAGAGAATTTGTAATTCATGGTCATACGAAAATAACGTAATGTTAGTATATTTATCAAAAGTAACATTCAATTGTATAAATAATAATAGTTTACAAACAAGCATTGCTATAAATCTCGACATATAAACGCAGACCTTGACCCACTCTGTATGTGACCTGGGTAAACCGAGGTACATTCGCTACGAACCGATTCTATAGCGAACGTCAAAAATGTATGAAAGTGACAATGGCTTTCGACATCTTACACGTGACAAGCACATGACTTATCGAAAATGATAGGAAGGGAAAGTGATATACTATAATCATTTAAAAATATATACATCTAGCCATTTTAGTCATGTTACACATTAAAAATATCCATTTCAATTTGACAACTGTAATTTTAAATTACAATAACACATTGATAATGGGATTAGTTAGATAAAATCTTTTCTCTATAGTTTTAAGAGTTCTAATCCACACCTGTCCGAGTCACCTTAACAAGTCACCAAGTAATTTTCTGCCTTATTTAAATTTTAAATTAATGTTAATTTGACACAGCGCCACGGACGCTAATTGGATTAACGGCTACACACGGCTATATACTCGTACATCCATAAACCCATACAGACTAACGTTTCAAATATAAAAGTGTTCATTTTAATTATCGTACGATTTGAGATTGATAATGCATCTTTATTTATGTGATTGAAACAGTATGTCAAAGAGGGGCTACCAAAAGTATCTTTCGATTGGCGATATCGCTTATAAAATAGAGAAAACAGTATGAAACAGACAATGACATTCGATATGTCATGTGCTTGTCACGTGTGAGATATCGAACGTTTTTGTCAGTTCCATACGTTTCTGGGGGGTTACCTAATGTACATACGCTACGAAGCGAATCTATAGCGGACGTCAAAAATGTATAAAACTGACGTTGACGTTCGATATCTCACACGTGACAATCACATGATTTTATTGAATGTCAATGTCAGTTTTATACATTTTTGTCGATTCCATCAGCGACATCGCCGACCGAAAAGTGCTTTGGGTAGCCCCGCTGTTCGCTATCGAAGCACTTCGTAAGCGCATAGTAAGCCACCAGTTTGTTTTACCACGGACGAAGTCCCGAGCAATAACTAGTTGTATAACGCGGCATAGGTGTGGAGCAATTACTATAGTAAATGAACACTTCGGTCGCGTATCGCTCGCATGTCTTGTATCCATGTTTCCGATTAACGCTTATATATAGTTTAATTGGTCTCGTTTATAATTTGTAACGTATGATAGTGTACACACTTAAATTATTAATGAATGCATTAAGTGTGGAATGGTGATACATTTAAATGCGAGGATATAGTTACTTACTCCGCTGGCGCAGCGACATAATGTGGTTCTTGGCTTCCGACACGAGAGACCGCCAGAGGACGTATTTGGTACTAAATATTCCCTAATACCAATACCACTTTCTTCACGTTTAAAAAAACGATTTTATAAAACTACTAAATATGTCCCCGATATGGCAGGCTGAAAAGGACATAAGGGAGCTCCACGTCCGCGATTCGGGATGGCGAAGGATCGCCAAGTTTGGAGAGATATCTTGTCGGAGGCCAAGGCCCAATTCGGGTCATCGTGTCACCCTAGGTAGTTACTAGTGTGTAGCCTGCGACTGCGTCCGCAGACAATTAAAAAATGTGTTTCCTTCAGATGGTATTCTACAACTACAGTCAAACCTGGATAAGTGAGAAACCTTTACAAGCGAGAGTCATTGTATGGTCCCGTCGAGCTAACTCTATATTCGGATTACAGAGACACGTCTATAAGCGAACAATATTGTGGTTTCTTGGGGACTCTCGCTTGCATAAGCGGGATAGCTTTGACTGTACATACCACATCAAGATCCGTTAATCCGTTTTAAAAGTACGAGTACCTTCTAGCAAACATCCATCCAATCTTCAGTTTAGCATTTATATTAATATTGGAATGATAAATATAACTACTACTATTAGATAATATGGCCTATGTTACTCGGGGATAATGTAGCTTTCTAATAGTGAAAGAATTTTTGAAATCGGCCCAGTAGTTCTTGAGTTATTTCAATACAAAAACACAATTAAATTTAAAAAAATGTAAATAGAAAAGTATTCATCCCTAAGTTATAAGTTAACAACAATTAAATACAAACTATAGTGTATTTGTAAAATGGAATGTAATACAAAATCCGTAACCCCTAACATTCCAGAACACGGGAACATACATCAATGCGGTATCGAGCCGAACTGGTATTACCAATCCGCCACTTAAGTGTTAATTAACCACAAGAAAGGTTCATACTCAATAGTTCCCATGATGGTATGCAAAAATTGTTGAGAGAATACCGAAGCGTCTGTGCGTGCCCGCTAATACCAGCCCTCCTCCTGTAATTTCAGCATTTAGAGGCTCAATACTTGGGAATTGTAATCGACTACCTTACCGCTTTATTATGTTTAGGAGGTTTCTTTTAAACATTGTTGTTCATTATTTATTTAAAACGGCTAAAAACTCAAGTGTAATTTTCGGTGCACGGTTCCGACTCCCGGACTCCCGAAGAGTTCGATACTAGTCGGTACCGTTCACCGAAAATTACACGTGAGTTATTAGCCGTTTTAAATAAATAAAGTATAATAATGTCAATGTAATGTAATAATGTCACGAAAGTTCTAACAATTTAATTTTTGTTTATTGTACAAGTAATTAGGTACTTCTTTGTAATTGATTTAGTAATTTTAATTAATACACTCTATCTGCCTTACTTAGTCCATTAAGTAAACGGTTGTTTAGTGTTGGTTAGTTAAACTAAATCCCCACTAAATCGTCTTTAAACACCATTTAACATATTTAAAGCTATTTAAGTATACTATTCTACACAAAAGGGTTAACAAAACAAAGTTACAATAATGTAAAAATTAAGCATAAACTATTTAATTTTATTCTTAACTAGCTGTTGCTCGCGACTTAGTCCGCGTGAAATTAATTTATATAGTCTATGTTACAAAGGGATAATGTAGCTTTTTAATGGTGAAAGAATTTTTGAAATCGGCCCAGTAATTCTTGAGTTATTTCAATACTAACAAAAATACAAAATTTCTCTCTATATAATATTAGTATATAGAAAAAATTTGCAATCAGTAAAGACATCGCTAGTAGCTATTCTGTAATACATCTCGAATCGGTTATTGAGTAAACAGCGTTTTAGCAATGATATGCAAATACGGTTTCCCACGATCAGCGTACGATCGTTTATCGAGTCCCCGGGCGGGACGCGGGCTCCACTCTCCCGCGGGAAAACGGCAGGAATGGACTCACGTTGTTTTTCAATAATCTTAGGATGTAATGAAGACTTTTACAATAAGTTTAATACTGTCGAACCTTGATAAGTGAGAGTTCAAGGGACCGCGATATTTTTCTCGCTTATAGAGGTTTATCTCTAATCCGAGTTTCTCGCTTATGGAGGTAGTTCGTCGGGACCATAGATTAACTGTCGCTTATAGAGTTTTCTCTCTAATTCGAGTTTCTCGCTTATGGAGTTAGTTTGTCGGGACCATAGATTAACTGTCGCTTATAGAGGTTTCTCTCTAATCCGAGTTTCTCGCTTATGGAGGTAGTTTATCGGGACCAGAGATTAACTGTCGCTTATAGAGGTTTCTCACTTATCCAGGTTTGTATACATAAATTACGCGTTTAAGTATAAGTATTATGGAAAATAGTAAAGTTATATCGATTTGTATTTAATATTTTCTGAATGTGTTAGGGTCATTTGGGTACATAAGTATAACCAAGGGTTATACAAGTCTACGTTTATCTTAATATCTCTATTTGATTTAAATGTTTCTTTTAAAAAACGTCAGATTTTTGTTCTAATTAATGTAAAATATACAATATATTTCGACGGCGCCTACGTGCAGTATCAAAATTGAAGATCGCTACTTTTCGAGGAAAGCGTTTGAAGTTTTAAAAGGTCTTCTTTGGAATATCTCCGTAATTATAGGCGAGATTTTGAGAACATTTTCAGGGTGATTAAATTTTAATGTATATTCAGAATTAATATCAGAATAATAATAAATTTTCTGCTCCTTTATCATCTTAAAAATCAATGTTCAAAGTTGGATCATGTGAACGGTTGTGGCGTGCGTTGCGGGCGTGACGCGCACTGACGGGGTCTGCTCCTCGAGGCACCATTACAAACAATAACCATCAGTCGGTAGCCACACGACTTGCTAATTTTCTTTAATTTTCATATCAAATACGTACTCAACGACACCGAACTTTTGTGACTGATCGTGTGAACTACTTTTTTCAATGTGGCAATGACCGAATTGACTGTCGACTGAGACTCCGTCTGCAAAACGACAAAATAGCCAAGATCTTTTCTGGAGATATTTTAAGGTAAACATCTATCCATATATCCAAATTATTACATTTATATTAAGCTCGGAAACAACCGAACTAATTTGAACATTTCTTTCACTAATAGGAAGCTCCACTATCTCCGGGTAACTTGGAGTATGTTTTTTTACTGCGCGGACGAAGGCGCTGGCAAAATTTTGTTAATTGAAAATACTAAATGACAAAGGTTAAAATGTACTAAAAATAATATTTGTCTTTCCCCGTTCCCTTTTCTGATATCTGTTAATTAAAGTTTTTCGTATACAATGTTATTTACGTAAATACACTCAATATACAAGTCATGATATACGGCCTTGAGCTAATGCGTTTAATTGAGCTTGAACATTCTCAAAATTGTGAGCCATCATTGCAATAACCTTGTAATTTTACTCAATACTATTATTCAATTAGTTATTTTTTTCTTTCTAAAATATGTAAAAGGTATAACTGGTTCTAGAGAATTCGATTTTAAAGTAACTAACTACTGTTCTTGACTCACATTGTCTTTTCATATTAATAGATATAGTTAGAAATAACTCAAAAACTGGGCCGATTTTAAAAAGTCTTTCACTGTTAGAAAGCTACGTTATCACTTAGTAACATAGGCTATTTCTTTTACGCCTACGCTAACGAAGTCGCACACAAAGGCTAATGTTATACGTGTCAAGAATAAAGACTAAAATTAAAGCAAACTGCAGCAAGCAACGCAGTACTGAAATTTATACACCTGTGTTCGCAGGTCAGTTATGAATACAAAATGTATTTAAACAGAGCAATGGGCAATGTTTATGAGTTGTATTAGACTTGTAAATTCGTACTGCAAAGTTGCAGAGTGTCGTGATGACAGGCATACTGCACGCGTGTTAGATAATAATTTATTTGCAGTAAGTTGCAGGGGCATTCGATCGGTGGTTTTTGCATTATTATTAAGTTTTGAAGTTTAAAATGTTCTTATTACTCTAGTGAGTATTACAAACAATTTTTATCTGCGTTATTTAATGCAATCTGCGACTGTGCTATTAAAACTGACGTGTGTAAGCAAAACTGAGAACTGTACAGTTAAACTTGAACGTTTGTATACGACTTTAATGGAAAAGTGTACTTTTTATGATAGTTTAAGACTCTCAGTATTTCCAATAATCTTAATTTATAAGAGTTTTTCTAAATCTTACTTAAGTAATTGAAATGACCTTCGAACCTTCGATGTCTTATTTTAGTACAAACAAGTCTTTCAAAAGATGTATTTTATCCAAAATGTGTACTAATGTCACCTTTTCATTATTAGTCTTGAGGATTAACTGAGGCCAATTAGCGTGATCTTTGTTTTCGCAATGAGATCCACATGTATCCCCCCGTGACTAACAATTAGGTAACAGATTACTATAATTATTCAGTTGCATTACAATACGACAGGAAGGTTGGTACGATGATGTCAGCTTGATATATCTCTTTGAATAGAATAAGGATATAAAAGCGGTAATACCTTCAAAGATACAGGTGTTTTATAAAATGTACGGTGTATCTAATTTATCCACTAAGATTATGGTACAGTTTGAGTTGCAAAAGTATTCGATGGTGAACTAAATCCTGATCAATTTAGTGCAAATATTTTAAACTGAATTTAGATTGATTTCACATCGCTGTTTCAATGTAAAATAATATCTACTGAAGTATGGATACGTAACAATATTGAAGACCAATCAGAGACATACAAATTAGAAGACAGAACGAAACGTCAACAACACAAATTGCCGATAGTATTTCAATGAGACTGACCTTGTTGGAAATAGTTTGACTTCCTGACGTAAACGCAGACGAGGGCCATGAGCTGGAGCTGTGAGAGACGCTGCCGAGTTGATGGCGGCAGCGGCAGCAGGTCCCTCAGGTTGGCGATCTCCGCGTTGATAAGGTCCCGACGCAGTTTGCTCGCGCCCTTTGTAGACTTGCCCTGATCGAACCTGGAAAACACCTGTAAAGTTAAAGACTTGAAAGTTTTATTCATTTAGATTTATCTGAGGTACCTATATTTAGTTTGAGACTATTGGTGTTGATTCTTAGGTAGACTTCTTCAAGGTCCCCCATAAAGTAGGAGCGTCAAGATAGACTGTTGATCTGATGAGACCAACTGGCAGTTATTGACTATGAAAATTAGAAATTTAGTAATTAGTTTAGTAATGTTTGTGTACGAAACTGTTGTTGCTCTGAATATCGATGCCTGTGACACAGGCATTGCCTTGTGCTTCACTGGATCAAACGTCATATTACCACAATTGCAGATAATTATGTTAAGATAATATAGATAGAAATTGTTTAATCTAAATTGTGTTGTGTTTAATTAAGGTTATCTGATGACGGTGTTCATGATGATGATGTTCCTGGTGGCGCTATGATCATTTAGAAAATTTTAGTAAACGCTGTTGGTTATCAAACTTAGTGTTCATTGCAATTAATCGATTTGTAAACATACACTGCAATCATATGAATTTCAAATAATTGGCGATGATTATAGATATCCCATGACGTGATCCATCTCAAAATAGCCTCGGCTTCAAGCTATCGGAATGCGGTTATAATTAGTTTCGCGAATAGTTGCAATTCTCTTCGTGTTGTATGGAATCAACGCACGGGTCAAGTGGAACTTTTTTATATATTTATCCACCGATTCACGTCTACATATTCTCTTATAATTTCTTACTTTCTTGAGTAAGAAATTATAAGAGAAATTATATTGAGATAATTTCGTAATATTTTTGAGTTGATTTAGTTATGTTAGATGAGTATTTCAAAGTTACATTTGATCCCCAGGACATACCAAGTTTCATTGACTTACAATACAACACTTTGTTACCAGTTTGCTCCATACATCATATTTTAAATACCATAAAGATGCAACAAAAATAAGAAACAAAGAAACATCGTGAAGACTTCTTCAAAACTTTAATGGCTACCGGTTGATATTTTGCTATCAAAATAAAACTTAACGATTTTTGTAAACAAAAAACAAACGCTTGTCTAATTTGTTATGCAGTTATATTATAAACTGACAGCATCGACATCGATAAATCCTTTATTAACAACTTGAATTGATTTAAATATGAAACTGTTAGATTTATTTGGACATTACTTAACGTCTCAGTCGCTTTGTATGAAAAAGATATAAATCATTTCTTAATTTAAACTTGTTTAGTCTTTGTTTTAGTTATTTTTGGATATAAAGTTACCTTCCATATATCTTTATTTACATATATTTTATATAATACATTTTAGTTTTACAAAAAATCAAATATAAAAAATAGTGCTTCATCAGCTGCGGAATCCGATGACTCAAGCAACCAGTGGTCAGGGCTGCAGAGAAAGGAACCTCGTCACTATGCGCGCGGACTCCAAGATAGTCTTTTGTTTCAGGCCCTTAAGGGAATAAACCAACTGTTGAGTGTGAGCTTCTTAAGTTGTTGGTCGAAGCTGTTCGCGATTAGTATTATGAATGCCAAAGATGGATCAACGGTTAAATGTTTGTTAAAAGGTGTGTCTAGAACGGCTCAACCGCGAGGACAAAGTTGCGGGCTAAAGCTAGTACTATACTATAAGTAATGTGTCGTTATTAATACTAATAAGTTCATATTAATTAAATTAATGAAATAAAATTACATGAGTGATACAAAAGTGTAGATAAAAATGCCATTTACCAGAACCATTTACCCATAGTGCAAGCAGTACAAAGCGATTCGACGTTCGATATCTCTCACGTGACGAGCATATGACTTATCGCATGTCATTGTCAGTTTCATACATTTTTGTCGATTCCGTCAGCGATATCGCCAATCAAAAGAGACTTTAGGTGGCCCCCAGTTGTAGAATAAGCGCATTATGAGTCAACTAAATATCTAAATTACTAGGAACTTGTTTTCAATAATTTAATAAAAAAATTATTACCGTAAATACTTCTTACGCATAGATTCCTGGACTATAAAAAATAAATAGTTTTAACTGAATTAACCAATTACCTACTAAAAGTTTTACGCATTTTGTAAAACATTAAATTGTTTCAATAAAATTAGTCACACTTTATTTCCTAGTAATTCGAAGAATGTTATTATTCTAAAACGATCAATAAATGTTTTTATTAAAATTACTGGAATTTTATTACATTGTATTTCCTAAAATTATAAAATAACCTTGGCTCGTAATGGGTTTGTATAGTGAGCTGAAGTAAAGGTCAACCTTTAATTAGATTACGCTTTATACATGAAATAAGTGTTTTTTATTGTTAAAAAAGATTGTAAAACAAATGTATACTAGTTGTCTCCCGCAACTCCGTCGATGAAATATTTCATCACTTTTTCAAACGATTTCAAAAATCTTTCACCATCAGAAAGCAACATTATCTCCGAGTAACATAGACAATATTATTAAAATCCACGCGGACGAAGTCGCTCACAACAGCTAGTTTTATCTATGTACCTGTAGACTATTAATGGGGGGATTAAAGTTCCACCTAAACAAAGTCGCAGACAACTATAATGTTAAAGAAACACTAGTGTGGGTCAGCTTGCCTATAAGCGTGTATACTTTTGATGGAAGTCTGTTTTACCCCTCATTCCTATAAGCGCTTTTTTAACGCGCGGTAAAAAAACTTTGAGATAGAATAAATGCATTTCCATGTATTTCTTCACATATTGGCGCTTTAATATCGAAACAGGGGGTTACCCAAAGTACGTGCGCTATTCGGTAGCGAGCATCAAAAATGTGTGGAATTGACAATTATGTTCGATATCTCACACGTTACAAGCACATGACTTATTGAATGTCATTATCATTTTATACATTTTGTCGATTCCATCAGCGATATCGCCAATCGAAAGATACTTTGGGTAACCTTCCAGAAATCATTTTACAGCGATCGTATGAGCGAGGGCGTTAAAAAATCGCCAACGCCAGCGCTAAAAATGCGTCCGTCTAAATGCAGGCTTATGTAGTTGCTAGAATTAAAATAATATACTTAATAGACCTAAGTTCTAAGCCGATTTGTTTGACTTACACGTGAAAACTCTATTTCCCACGCTGACTGCCGTTACAAAGGCCCTCAATAATTTATTAGACAATTTTCCAATATCAATCTTGCATACGTGCAAGTTATGAAAGACTAGCGTATATTTAGTTTACTACATTTAATAGCATTCAGTAGTATAGTAAAGTGAGACTTGTGCGTCTTAAATGTTTAAATATAAAAAATATATAGTATTAACATTATCATCATCATCACCAGCTCACTATACGTCCTCACCGAGGGGCACGGAGCCTACCCCCTAAGAGGTGACTAGGCTATGGCCTAGTGCGGGTTGGTCGACTTCACACATATCTTTGAATTTCTTCGCCGATATGTGCAGGTTGCATCACGATGTTTTCCTTCACCGTAAGAGCGTCAGGTAAATATGTACATATGAAAATCGAAAATCGAAAAACACATTGGTACATGGCGGGATTCGAACTCGGGACCTGCAGATTGCAAGTCAAGAGCTAAACCACTGAGCCACCGACGCTGAAGTATTAACATTAATATTAAATGTTAATTTTTTAGACTATCTGTACTTAAACTTCACAAAATATAATATGTTTTTGAAAAGAAATAACCTTGATTTCAAAAATAAAATAAAAAAAACAAATCTATGCACATTTATATTATGCAATACATCAAAGTTAATAAATTAATATTAAAAAATACATTATTTAACGAACACAGATTATTACAGGGGGTTATCCAAACTACATTAGCTGCGAAGCGATTCTATAGCGAGCGTCAAAAATGTATAAAACTGACAATATTCGATATCTCACGCGTGACAACCACACTACTTATCGAATGTCAATGTCAGTTCCATACATTTTTGTCTTTTCCATCAGCGGTATTTCGAACCGCAAAGTACTTTAGATAGCCCCCAGGTTATGTTAAAATAACGATATGATTAAAAACGCTAATCGCTTATGACTTTTACCCTTTGTAAACTTCTCATAGAAACCGCAACAGGATATCAGTAGTAGGCAAAACATGGGCCTTACATTACATATGGGGAGTTACTTGAAATAGTGCACTCAAGAAATTCTAACCAAGTTACTGGA
>QDHC01002140.1:557382-573432 GCA_013186455.1 Papilio dardanus tibullus
TAAACAATACAAATCATTACTCACACTTAGGTCTGACAGATGTCTAGCCCTTAATCGAAGATTAAAATTAACTGTCATAAGGGCACAAGCACACTGTAGTAAACCTTTCTTGACTGTACAAATTACACGAGAATTCTTAGTGTAGTTATTATAGATAGATGGATTGCTAAAAGGCGATATAGTCAAGACGGGTATGACGAATAGTAGCCGAAGACGGAAGGTAAATTAACGTGAACGACAAAAACCTGGTACTTCGAGACAGTTGGATAAGGAGGAGGAGGAGGTAATATAACTTATAGTAAAAGTAATGAAATTTAAACGATATTGGAAAAAAATAAATATTTTTTGATATTGTTGTTTATCTTAAATTATTGTCGTTCAGTAATATAAAACTTCAATACATAGTATAAAACACTTTCTTTGTCCCTATAACCCTATGATCTATGTATGCTTAGAACTTTAAAACTACGCAACGGATTTTGATGTGTTTTTAATAGAGTGATTGCAGAGAAAGGTTTTTGAATACAACATTCGCAGTTTCTCTGTAGTGTATTTAATATCAGCATTGCACCCGAAGCCGGGGTGGTTAGTCTAATATTAAGAAGAGCGAAACTTTGTATTTTTGAATTTTTGTCGTTTTGTATGTATTTAAATAGCTCAAGAACTACTAGGCCGATATCAAAAATTCTTTCACCACTAGAAAGCTACATTATCCCTGAGTAACATAGGCGATGTCGAAGTCGAGAGCAACAGCTAGTTACTAATGAAAATGAATTAAATACGAATAATGTTCGTATTTCGCTAGTGTGATAGCCCCCTTATTTACGTTCGCAAGTCGTGTTATTTAACACCGTCTCAGTTAAATACGATCAATCGAATTATAATTGTTTTTTCACGCTCATTATATGTAATTGAAATAAATCCTTTGTTTTGTTATTATGGTTTTTATTGATTTCCGAGTTATAATTATACGAGTGCCAGTACCTAGTCTTTTACGTTTTGTTTTTGGCATTGATCCTAACGTTTATTTGAAAATAGAATGCAAAATTGAGGTTATATTTTTATTTATTTTATAGTATTTAATAAGTTTTGGGTAAACAATATTTCCTTGTAGTTTAAACTGTTACAAAATTGTTAGCAATATTGTTTAGATGATTATTAGCTATATGTTAATTAGTTTATTGACATTTTTAATCATCATCATCATCATCATCATCATCCTGCCCTTGTCCCTATGGATGGTCGGCACAGTATGTACTACTCCATACTTCCTTATCAACCGTCATTTCTGAATTTACCCCTTTAATATTAACATCTATACTAATATTATAAAGAGAGAAACTTTGTATTTTTATATTTTGGTATGTACTAAAATAACTCAAAAACTACTGGACCGATATCAAAAATTCTTTCACCATTAGAAAGCTAAATTATTCCCGAGTAATATAGGCTATATTATTTAATTCCACGCGGACGAAGTCGCGAACAGCTAGTCTTTAATAAAGTAATTAAAAAGCATGATTAAATTAAATATGTGCCCAAAAGAACATATTAGAGACATATTTTTGCGTTCATTGTATTTTGATTACTGCAATTTATCTATTCATATACGTACACGCTTTTATATTTAAGTCTTTGTGTATACAAGGTCAATTTCGACATTAGTAATACATATCCAGACTAAAGATTTTTAATATCTTCCTGTTCATCTGCGTTACTTTCAAGGTCAACAAACAATGTGTTATTTTGTCCTTTATATGGTAAGATTAATCTATACTATGTCTTCTTATATGGTGAACTTTTTGAATAGATGAATCATCAACAAAAAAATGTAATCAACAGCATTGTCGATAAACGATGTAGTTTAGTTTGTTTACCTTCAGATGCTTTATGGGTCACAAATTTTATTATGTGCAAAAATAAATAAATATAGAGTACTAAGTTAACGACATTGAGTAACGGAATAAATACTATTTATTACGGTGAAGGAAAACATCGTAATCCAACCTGTACATATCGGCGAAGAAAAAAGATATGTGTAAAGTCACGCAAAATAGGCGCTAGTCGTGGAGTTGCGGAAAATGAAGCCCATCATGGGTCGTAATACTACTATTATTTATTAAAAAAAAAATGGGAAATAATATAAAATAAAATATGAAAATGTCTCACTTTTAGGCTTCGAGTGTTCCATCTATAGTATAATATATCTTTGTAATCAATATGTGAAATATTAAATATTGGCTTTTGACCTCAATTGTACAAGCAGTTTGACAATTCATTTATCTTTTCATACTAATGGTTAATTACGCAAACGATTCGTTTGCCAAATCTACAAGGGCAAGATTGGGCTTACAAAGCACTTTAAATTACGAATAATACAAATTTAAACCTTAAATGCAGAGTATTAGAGTGCAGTTTTGTACACAGGTTATGAGCTTAAACGCGGTAAAGATTTATGAGGATAACAATGCGTCATAGTACTTTTGTAACAATTACGAACGACATTAAAATTGTTTTTTTTTTAATTTAAAACATTATAAATATAAATGGCTCGTCGCTACATTTAATACTTAAAAATTAGTACTTTAACTTAACTATTAAAGCTTAATAAACTTATTTTTCGTAAAATAATATTTAAACACTAGTTATTTATAGTAACACAATTACAGATGCCGACCCTCTGTAGGTAAAAGGGTGTGGTGATAATATCAATTAAAGTTCATAATAAACTTCCTAATAAAGCCGGTTATAGTCGCTCAGTTATAACTGCACAGTTCTAATTGCACAGTTCTAACTGCATAGATGTAACCGCACAGTCAAACAGTACAGTTCTAACTGCACATTTCTAACTGCACAATACTTGCTACACATTTCCAACTGCACAGTTATAACTAAATAGTTCTAATTGCACAGTTCTAACTGCACAATTCTAATTACACAGTTCTAATTGTACAGTTCTAACGGCACAGTTCCAACTGCATAGTTCTAACTGCACAGTTCTAACTGCACATTTCTAACTGCACAATACTAGCTACACATTTCCAACTGCACATTTATAACTGAATAGTTCTAATTGCACAATTCTAACTGCACAGTTCTAGCTGCACAATTCCAATTATACAGCGACAGTGCAGATAAAACTAAGCGTTTGCAAACGAAAGTTACTATGAACACTAGTTTATCTATCCCACAAGGATATAGTAACGTGAGGCAGTACGTCAATGTAAACTCTATTTAAATATGAATCAAACGCTTGCTGTACTGCGAGCCGGAACTGTGATTTAATGTACTCACTATTATTGGATCCCGATAATAATTTATAGTCGCGCTGCCGTGGGAACGGGACGCTTTCTGCAGGCCTACCACCTAGATAATATTAAAAAAATAGTGTAATTTAACGTTTTTAACTCTTACTGAAAGTCTAGTTTTAATTAAATATTTACTTGTATATTATATACTAGATTTAGAACAAAGTTTCTCTTCTTAAAGTAAGATTTAATAAGAATAAAATTAAATCAATATTAATAGTTTTGTTACAAGTTTTTTAGGAAAAGTCTGCATGAAATAAAGCAGTAATTTCCTATAGCTAAATATATCTATAAGATAAAACCGAATAAACGTTCCGTAGGAGATTTCTCATTGCCCAAATCATTGTGCAGACCAGAGAAGTGGCCAGTGGACTTTGTAGGTAGGCAAACTATTGCGAAGCGTTTAGGGGCAGCGGTTGCGTTCCACATGGAGATCCTGCGGCTCTCCAGTATCGTAATTGGGGACCAACATGAGGTTTTAGTCGGTGCAGTCCCGACATAACCACTCTGGTCCCCGCAAAGGTGGTATGCTTTAGGCAATTTCCCCACGATAAAAAAAAAAGATATTTCTCATTGTACAGATATATTTACTCTAAAATTTGTACACTAAAAGGACTCCTTTAATTAAAAACGAAGACTTTAATATACCAAATGTAAGCATAAATAACTCTGAGTGAATTAGTGCTACGGTAATTAAATCAAATAAAACACGAAACGATCGCATTATATTTTTAATTTCTTTAACAAAACAAAAGTCGGTTAGAACAAAAAGCTTTAAAACGTTCGACGGAGCTCGCTAGAAATGGATCCATCAATTAAAATGGAGCGCAAGCCTTGATTGATCTATCAATAAGTATATAAATCCATTAACGTACGCATGGCTGTTAATTGTGTATTTTCTGCCGCTGTCAGCACATGGTATGCACTTTCGTAACTATATTGGATTAGAGTGCTCCGTAAACTTGGCCCTAGTGTACGAGTATCTGCATATTAGTCCCAGACTAGGCCGAAAAAAATTATAAAGTACTGCGATAAACGAGGACCAATAAGTCGTCGATTATCCTATACTGGCGGACCTAAACACAATAAATAAGATAGACTCGGTCTCATTGGACTAAAATATATATTATAAAAAGTACCTAGGACAAGGATGTTCTGTATTTTGGATTGAAATGTATGAAAGTATCAGTACCAATAGAAAGTACAACAGTACTAACGTAAGTACTCGTTTCGGAATAAAGTGGACACTGTCCATAACATTACGTAGGTCGCTTGGGTACTAAAGTTGGAGACATATGACTAAGAACTCTCTCGATGGAATTAAGAAACCATTTATATCCGTTATTACAGTTTTTTCTATCATGGCCCTGTTGTCAGCAAATGAGAATTTAATAATGATTTTTGATATTGAATACACGATTTTGAATCTAATCCAATAACAAAACTTAATACACACTTCTCGCAAAAAATAGAGATATATGATTCTATCGAAAAAAGATAAAAAATAAGTTAAAAAGCGGACACTTTATTTGGTCAAATGTATATTAGTGTAATTGCCAGTCAAGGTTTCTACAATAAAGTCATTTGAGATCCGAAACGCGTCTACAAAGCTCTAGAATAAAACCTATTTGTTTTTTGCTCATACGTATAAAGCTAAACTAGTTCTTTATGTCAGATGAAGTATTTATTACCCCTCAGTCACACGAGCGCTTTTCCAACGCTGGCGTTGGCACTTTTTTAACGCTATCGCTCAGACCATCGCTGTAAAATGACTCTTGTTTCTTTCGAGTAGCGCTCAAAATCCAACGCAGCGGGATAAACATTTTAAAACGCCACCGTGTAAATAGATACATGGAACTGCATTTTTTATCTCTCAACGCTTTTTTAACGCGCGTTTAAAATCTCCCGTGTGAATGCGGCTTAGTATTTAAACTTTACAAAGGTCAAGTGAAGACGAATTCGTTATAAAAAATCTATTGTAAATTTACAAATGTCAAATAGAGGTTATGGAAAGTGAATTTGGATGAAACGATCTGTCTGTCGTGTGTAGTTTTTATACTAGTTAATATTATAAATGAGAATATTTGGATGGATGGATATTTGATTGAAAGTAACTCCAGAACTACTTAACGGATCTTGATGAAATTTTCCACAGATGTATTATAGATCATACTCTGGAAGAATCTATAGTCTACTTTATAAGTTTGTTTTTTAGTTCCGCGCGGACGGAGTCGCGTGTCACAGGTAGTGAAGACATAGATTATAGAGTTAATTGTTTAGACCCTACATTAAATTTGACGACACAATTGTATTTAACATAAAATAGAAAGCTAAAGAAATCTCTGCTAAAACAAATATAACGCAATAGAAATGACGGCAGAGCAGAATTTTCGCAGAATTTGCCCTAAATTAAAAAAAAAAACACAAGTAATTTTATTTGAAAACTTATACGGATACGATAGATGCCTTAAATTGTATAACAATGAGGTATAATATGTTAATTCGGATTACAATAGTTTAATTAGATGGAGCGCGGTCATTATCACACAGGGTGTCACAACATTCCGCCCGCTGTCAGCCGGACGTCGAAGATGTCACACATTTTGTCCACGCTGTGACGGTTTAGTACGGTACAGTCACAAACATAAGTGTTACAAAACATTATTAAGTGAAGATATTTAAAATTATTACATTACTAGCTGTTGTTCGTGACTTCGTAAAATATAGCCTATGTTACTCGGGGATAGTGTAGCTTTCTAACAGTGAAAGAATTTTTGAAATCGGCCTAGTAGTTCTTGAGTTATTTCAATACATACAAAAATACAAAAGTGTCTCTCTTTATAATATTAGTATATTACTTGAAGAAAAGTATATATTGTTGAAGATTGTTTTTTGTCAGAGTTTTTGAATAGTGTACTTTTATTTGTTTACAATAATAAAAACTTACATTGTTTGTATGAAATTTATTTAGATTTAATTATTTTTTATTTTAAAATGTTGATTCAATGTGTTTTAGCGACAATGACCTATTTTAGTGTAAGTTGCTATAAAAAGTGTCCTATACTTAATTATTTTTAAAAAAGGTGATAAATATGCGGAAGTTTCCACAGTAGACACTCAAGGTTAATGTCTCTACGTGTCATTGTCAGTAGAAAAAATATGAAACAGTTATTTAGCCGACTGTACATAGCGGCAAACCTGCGCAAGATGATCGGCTTACGTCGGCGTACTATCGAATGTTCCATCGACGTCTGTCCACGTGCCTGAATTAAATGCCATGCGACATCTGATTGTACACTTCGTTGCAGTAGGTGTATGATTAATGGTGCAATGACGCAACTCGGCGCGACGCATTAACGGCCAGGGGTTACCCAAAGCACATTCGTTACAAACCGATTCCAACTTCAAAAATGTATGAGATATCGAAGGACATTCTCGGATGTCTTTCGATATCTCACACGTGACAGGCACATGAATTATCGAATGTCAATGTAAATTTTATACAATTTTGTCGATTCCATCAACGATATAACCAATCGAAAAGTACTCTGGTTAGCCCCCTGAATGAAGAATCGATAGATAGCTGCACTAATAGAAATCAAATCGATTGTGAAAGCTTTGATATATCGGAATCGGTGCTAGTTTAATGTATCTTTTTCTTCGTTTAAATGGGTGGCCACGCTGGCCAGACCTTTAGCAGCTGCTAAGTCTGCTACCTATAGATAGTACATTTTACTCGTGCCATGTTTCGAGTAATTAGCACTTATCAGATAGGAACACGTCTAACGTTAGTTTGACTATATCAATAAAAATCTTTGCAATGTCTGATTATATTACATGGAATAACGCTTTGAAACTTATGGCTTTTGATCATGAATGTACTAAATATCGGGGACCTTTAGTATGCTATTTTGCTTCACCCAACTTTCCTTGACAACACTGGCTTAGTGAATATTATAAACATCTCTTGTCAGATATTTAATCTAGAATAGGAGAGGAAAGATGTTGGGGTCTTTGATACGACACGACCCACGATATTCACAATTATAGAAGGCAAAATAGAAGGAAAAAGGAAGACCGAGAGCAAGTTTATAGACCAAATAAAAATGAAAGTGAATTTGTCTCGTATCAGAAAGCCAAGATGTTGGTACAGGACAGAGAGGGTTAGAAAGGACTCCTCCGACAAGGTTAAAAACCTTAAATTAAAGAAGAAAGCAGATATTTATTTGTTGTATCTCAAGTTATGATAACTATTATGTAAAGGTCATTGAACTTTAATAACCAATAAACACCGAAATAGGTTATATTAACAAGAGAACTAAAGTGTTTTTTTCCGTTACTTTTTATATTGGTTGTCGTCCAGGTTTAGGAATGCTTCGGTAATACTTGTCAGATTTTTTTTAGTTTGGGAATAAGAGCAAGTCACCTCATCAGCTATATAAATAGCTGACATTAATGTAAGAGTTATAAAACCGTGTACACACTATGTATTACTATTAAATCTAATGTAATATGCACGTATCGAGACTTTTGGTTCAGGAGTTATGTTTGTCACATTGAATCAATCATGTCAACTGTGTAAAGTCACTTTTTTTTATAAGAAATTGGGGCAAACGAGAATCGAGAACACCGAGGTGATCAAGAACATCTGCAATACCAGAGACGCCATAGATGCGTCGCCGGCCTTTGAGGAGGTGATACGCTCGCTTACTATTGTATAATTACTGTAGTCAGATTTCGGTGGGATAAATCCCAACTAACCCCACGTATACGAGCTTAATACTATGTCTTACAAAAATATCGTCTAAGGCCTTATATATACAAGCTATTTTAGTCTCTAAATAGATAACAAAACAATCTCATATCGGCGATTCCTCTATAAGATTGTAGGTATTGCATATGCTGCTTAGAAAACAACCCTAAATCAATTTTAAAATCATGCTATATAATCTTAATATATATAAATCTCGTGTCACAATGTTTGTCCTCAATGCACTCCTAAACCACTTAACCGATTACAATAAAATTCGCACACCATGTGCAGTTCGATCCAACTTGAGAGATAGAATAGTTTAAATCTCAAATTATAGTCGCAACTAGCGACCCGCCCCGGCTTCGCACGGTTGCAAAACTGATACTAAATACACTACAGAAAAACTGTGAACATTGTATATAACAGCCATACTAACAATTATTGAACCCGAGCGAAGCCGGGGCGGGTCACTAGTTTCATTTATAAATTACTAGCTGTTGTTCGCGACTTCGTTCGCGTGGAATAAGGAAATATAACCTATTTAGTTACTCGGTGATAATGTACCTTTCTAACGGTGATAGTTTTTTTTAATCGACCCAGTAGTTTTTGAGTTATTTCAATACATACAAAAATTCAAATCTTTCCTCTTTATAATATTAGTATAGATGACACTATAATAATTCTTTCTAACGCCAAAAATATTTGCTCAGTGTGACTTCACCTTTACCTCGTAATGTTCTTACGCGCATTACGTTATTTTGAGTGGCCTGTGGTCAACAAAAAACAGTCGAAGACAATTTAAGTTATGTGTGGAACGTAGTTGTGATGTCCGCTTTTATTACATTTTGATACAATTCAAATATAAAGAATTTATGTAATGTTCTTTTATTAATTTATGCAAGGGTTCGCTCGCTATATTACGTCCCCAATAAGGGGTTGAGAACCTACCCTAAATCCTTGTTTGTAACAGGATTTTTCTTTTATATTATCAAGTGGCAAACGAGCAAGCGGCCACCTGGAGTCGCTGTAATAGCGAAGCGACCGCTGCCCATAGACGTCTGCAATTGCAGACGCGTTGCCTACCCCTAATCTTCGGAGGAGAAGACGCACAGCGAGAGGATAATTCCTCTTCCTGTGCGCCCCCTCCTCCGGAAAATCCAGTTCCCCTTCCTATCATTTCTTCATAAGAAAAGGATAGGAAGGGAAATTGGATTAAAATTAGGCCTCCGGCACCACACTCTCCAGACGAAACATGGAATTGCTTCCATTTCACGTCTGTCCTCTGTGTGGTCGTGGTATTTCACCGGGCGAGCCGGCCAATTCGTGCGAAGATGTTAAAGCGGGTATATGAGTCGAGTAGCAAGTATCTGAACAATGGATTTACTAATCTACTCTAATAAAATGGTGCTGTTCGGACACGTTTACTAAATTACTTGCTACTCGACTAAAGTACTATACTGGTGCGTACAAGCCTTAAGGGCTGAGCAGGTCATAGTCAACCAGGTTGGCTTACTGGGGATAGGTCAACTTCACAAATATCCTTGTATATTTTCGCCAATATGAGTAGTTTGCATCACGTTTACCTTCAACGTAAGAAGGTCAATATGTACATATGAAATTAGAAAATTGAAGAAAACATACATGGCAGTATTCGAACCCAGAACCTGCAGATTTCAAATCAACCTCTGAGCCATCGACGTTCCGTCGTATGATATACCAAAGGTGCCTTTTAAGTGTGACCTATAGGACCTGTAACATCCCAGTCCTTGGGGTATTAAGGCTTACCCCCACAACAGTCTCTCTGATATCTGCCAGAGTGACGTCTATCACGACATATAGCATGATGCTAGAGCCAACACAGACCATAGCCAATACACTACAGGACCAGCGAATAGAACACTAGACAGTCGCTGAATGTTCATTGCCTTCCTTAACTATATTATAAAAAATTGATTTCTTTTTAATAATATACATTTGTCGAGAGTTACTGTAAGAAGTATCACTTTACATTCGACTGGACATCAAAAGCGCCGACGAGATTCTCGCTAATTTGTTACTGTGTACATTTCACGTCAAAAAATGGAACCGATAGTTGACATTCTCTATTAGTCGGTTACGATTTGGCGCCATTACTACGTCATTTATTTATTTAAAACATTAGTTAGAAGATAATTAAAATGGAATCAATATTACAAGGTAGTAACCACTGGTCTCAAATAAATGAGGACAAAGAAATTATCATTTTAATGTAATTAAATGAATAATGTGCTTTTAAACCGTTTAAACTTTCGTGAGACATTGCAGAGTGCAGCCTTTTTACTTATTAATGAGTTAAGTTCTGATGGAACTTGCAACAACTTCTAGAAATCCGGAACTTTTTTTTATTTCGTATAAAGTAACGCTGTACCTCGATCCCTCGATGATAGGTGGTGATGTGGTCGAATTATATTACGTGCTAGCTTATTAAATGCCTTTTACCCTAATCTTGAAGGCACCTATGTAACAATGGACGGAAGCAATGACTCCCGCGGAACATCAACTATGAAGGGATGGAGACCAGCTATACGTCGAAACGCCCCATGGTAAAAAGGAATGGGGGATTAACCCCTTCTGTTGGAAGTCGGTTAAAAACACAGAGGCTAGCCACCCTTCGTCAGTGCTCGAGACTGACTAAATTAGTATATTAGGAACTTTTGTATTTTTTATATTAAACATTTGCAGAATTCATGTTGTATTCTATATAAAACATAGCTTGAAATACCTTGTATAATTTACACAACGTTTTATTACAAAACATGGTAACAAAATAAAGTTAGCACGTCTACGTCAGACGAACGTTCCATTCGTAAATGGTACGTCATTCATTAGGATATTTACCACCCCCAAATAACCTATTTATACATAACTATCAAATGGAATTAATAAAACTAGTTACCTATAACTAGACATATTCATATGTGTTAAAAAAAATGCTATATCAAGTCGCAATGTAGTTTACAAGTTAGCAAACATTTGCAACAGTTAAGTGTCACTTTAGACCGCAAGGGATCCGTTAGATATAGGGAGACCCTTAAGCAAAAAGACACCTATCTAAAACTCCTTTAGGGTGGTTAGTGAACGGGCAAATAACTTTCCATAAGTCACATGATTACTACGTGACATATGTATACTTAGCTTCGAAGCGAATGCACTTTGTTTAAGGAAGTATGTTTTGTAGACGTATTTTGCATGTACAAGCCCACAGATCGTTCGGATATACCGATTAGAATTCTTATTCCGTCATGATCTTAAACAAACTAAACCGATGATTCATTATGAAAGAAACAAATTGTTGTTTAACCAGTAATAGTCACGAATTTCTAGTGACGTATGAAATTGAACTTTCATTAAATTCAATCGTAAAACAATATGTAAATTAGTACATCACAGAAGCTAACGGTGTTTCGTGTAAATGTGTTCCATCATCACGAACCATTTAATTTTATCGTGACGTGATGTACGATATAACAGTAAGAAATCAAATAGGTCTATCACGATGTTGTTCGATATTTTGTCACCTGTTCATTCAATGGAAATACGAAAGATGTGAGATGAATTAATGAAGTTAAAAATAGAAATTTTAAATGTGACATTTTTGAATATCACAATTTATTTGTAAAATTTTCTAGAGTTTAAGTGGAGTTAATTGATAATTTATAACCTAAAATTACATAAAAAAAGGTTCCCACCAGGATAGTATTTTAGCCAAGCAGCAAGTCAAAAGATTTTACTAATCTCCTCTACTAAAATGTTGCTGTTCGGCCATGTTTAGTAACAAAATTAATTGCTACTCGACTAAAATACTATCCTGGTACTACAAGGCTGAGGAGGGATGCCTCTTTCTATTATTAATTACATAGACTTCTTGTTATTGTTTTTTTAAATACTTCTGATGCCTTATTATACATGGTACCAGTATCAATTAGTAACTAACAAAGGAGGTTTGTATACGAACCTTGTGAACATGTTGACTGTGTGATATGTGCGGGCGAGACATAGACTCGCTGTCGACGACGTCCCGCTCCGCAGTGGGCATTATTCGCACCTCTGACCACACCACAGCGACGTCACCTGACATAATAAAAAAGCACTATTACCTCAAGGACAAACGTATAGGAAAATAACCCAATACCATAATAGGTTTACTAAAATAAGTACACACTTTTCAACTATTGAAGTATAGATTTATTTCTTGCCTTTTTGACTTTATCTAAAAACAATTTAACCTTGATTCGCACTCCTTATTTAAATTCAAACAAGAAATAAAAAATACTGCGTTAGATTAAATTGTATACTTAATAACGTATAATAAATATTTATTACATACTTTACTCTATTCATCAAGTTTTCAAAGCAATGATATCCACTTACCATACCCGTATATGGTAGGTGCTACTATTCCTAAACAGTACGTGTCATATTTTGTTATGAAACTTAGAGCAATAGCAGACCAATGTAAGAGCCGAATCAACCGCAAGCAAAACCGTATTTCTTTAAAAGGGTATAGGCGTGGCGTTAAATAACTCGCCGAAACGTATTTGGTAATCAAAACAGGCGTTGAAATGATCGACAATTTTGGTCGTAAAAATGCTAACAAGCTACTACTTTTGGCTCGACAAATCAGAACAGAGTAGGCAATAAAGTAAACGATTGATGAAAACAACTATACGTCTTAAGAGTTATGAATCTTTTAGAAGTCGCACAACCTGTATTTAGCATAATGAGTGTGATTTGATAACATAGATCAAAAGAAGCAGGTGAGACATGATATATATCGTACTGACAGCGACTGAGACACATTTATACGTAATATACGTAACGTGACAAAGACAATGACATAAATCTTTGGTCCCTTTCTCCGTATACAATTTTGTTAGTTTAGGTCCAGAAATAAGACCCAAACAAATTTTTTTTTCGTCCCAGGCAAAGTCTTAAGACATGATATTATTGGTTGAAAACTGTAAAGTGATGCATACACAACATACTTATGACGCAGTCTAAGCATTTTTTGTCCCTCAACCGTATACGCTATTGGCAGTTCTATATCTTTCTCTTTCTACGTTTGATAACCTCTTTAACACACATTAATGAAGTCTATCAAAATAAAGTTTGAATTATAAAATCGAAGTTATTTTATATTAAGACTGTTTTTGGTGTAAAAAAAGGTTTTAAATCTGACAAATACAGATCACTGCGTATTAATTTTTTTTTTCGGTAGATACCGAATATTATAAAAAGTTTTTTTTCCATACTGAATAATTCATTACCTTTATTCCTTATACCTTATTTCGACTCTTGATAACTTAATTCCGCACTCAGAGTCATTAAGTAGTGACTAAATGAAGTCCCTTAATGTAGGTTTAGTAGTGTAATCTACACTATGTGGTTATTTAAGTGTCCGTTAAACGACTCTGAGTGCGACATTCTTAAGCACTTTTTACAGTATGCGATGTAAATCTTTTAAATCGCATTTAGTAAGAAGGGTCTTTGATTTAACTAGTGTTATTTGAAAATTAGGCATATCCATGTCCATGATAATTATTCAGATATTTAAATATAGTATACAACATACTGACGTACTATTATTGTTGACTAGCTGTTCTGCGCGACTTCGTCCGCGTGGAATTAAATAATATAGCCTATGTTACTCGGGAATAATGTAGCTTTCTAATGGTGAAAGAATTTTTAAAATCGGCTAAGTAGTTCTTGAGTTATTTCAATACATACAAACATTCAAAATACAAAGTTTCTCTCTTTATAATATTAGTATAGATAATTCGTTTTACATTAACATAGATGTTATTAAATTAACAAGGTACTGCAGTATTTATTTATGACACAAATTGTACATATTATAAGACGTAGTGAGTTTTAAAATATTTGGTATTCTTATTGGCAAGTAAAAGTCCTTGCAAATAGTGACAAAATTCACGAGGTATTTTTCTATTTATAACATTTACGAACGACATATTTTAAAACGAAAGTAGTGTTAGGTGACATTTAAAATGCGTTAAGAGTTACTTAAAATTTAGGGATTATTGGTGAAAACGTTCATAAATGCCATCAGCGCTCATTTTATATTAAAATACTTTATAAACATATAATTTATCGCTATAACACTTAACATTATATATTTTAACTACGACATGTTCGAACTCTTAAATAACTGTGATCAAATATTTAACAATGATTTTATTCTAAGTATATAAGTAACTAAGACGTACACTCAGAGTCATTAAGTCCACTTTGGGTCGGGTAATTGGGCACATTTTGTTCAATTTTTTGTACATTTATTGACATAAGATTATCGATAACGAGCCGTTTTGGAATATAATGAATCGTTTTAGTTGTTTTGTTAGTAATGTACACAAAATACATGTAGTTTTATGCTTGTAATCACTACATAGTATTAAACAGAGACGCTTTCTCTGTCCCTATATCCCTATGTAAGCTTAAATCTTTAAAACTACGCAATAGATTTTGATGCATTTATTTAATAGATAGAGTGATTGAAGAGGAAGGTTTATATGTAAAGCGACTCGCCACTTAGCATGGCTGCAATTATTATTAGTATGGCTGTTATATACAACGTTCACAGTTTTTCAGTAGTGTTTTTGGTATCATCATTGCACCCGTGCGAAGTCGGAGCGGTTTGTTAGTATAACATAATCGGATTTTATATAGGGTCAGTGACATTTAACACAATAACACACAAATATGTTCTGAACTTCATCTCTTGAAGGTTACCACGAAGTACCAAACATATGGTTTATGTTGTTCCTTATTGTAAAATAATATTTTTGTGACTACTATATTGGCAATTTATTTACGTTTGACTATATTACTTGTAGACAAAGATCATGATAATATACTTTCTCCTTTAGAATCTTAGATATCAACGTAATCCCATCGAATATAATTCGTGAAGAAAACAAAAAGTATTAAGAAAGCGCTAGTAAAAGAACAATATGAGAAACTGCAACGTATCCTGTCTCCTAGCCACTTGCAAATCGTACAAAACGTATCTATATTGTATTATAGTCTATCTTTCGTTCGTTTCCCACCTACTGTATCTGAAAAGGACAAAGCTACCGGTTGAAATGTCGTAGGTCATTAGGTTCCGACCATGTAAGGTTTGCAATATGCCAATATGGAAGGAACCGTGACTTTTATATGGTTAGTTAGGTTGCATTTCGAACAATAGGTTTAAAGTAAAATACGTCGATGACCCTTTGTTGTGATGACATTGATAAAGCAACGTGCGCGAGTGCTGGAATTAATTGTTTACCCGCTTCGAAGTTATTGTGTTTATTGTTGATAATTTACACCATGTCTGGTAAATTAATTAATGCATGAATTACTTACGCTCCTTAAGTTAAGCTAAAACACTTAATAAGATAATGATTAGACAAAAAATCTTGATATCTGCACATATCTGTGAAGTGAATCACATATTTATTCAAATTTGTACTTGTACACGTCCCTAACCCACTTGCGACATATTTTCTGTTTAAATAGGTTAATACTAGAATAAAATTCTTTTAGAGTTAAGTATAACCATGTACTATATTTTTTACTTTATTTTTTGTTTTCTTTGTGTATGTTTCGTGTGTGTACAAAATAAATAAAATAAAAATAAAAATAGAAATTTAAAATATGTGTTAAGTCACGCAAAATACGCGCTACTCGAGTGTAGGAAAATGGAGCCCATCATAGGTCGAACTACATCTACATGTATATCTAAGAAAAACGTAAGCTCTTAGCTGGGGGGTACCCAAGTACATTCGCTACGAAACAAATCTATAGCGAACGTCAAAAATGTATGAAACTGACATTGACGGTATATCTCACACGTGACAATCACATGATTTTATCGAATTTTGATATCAGTTTTATACATTTTTGTTGATTCCATCAGCGATATCGCCGATCGAAAAGCACTTTGGGTAG
>QDHC01002140.1:573912-597978 GCA_013186455.1 Papilio dardanus tibullus
GGAGGTCAAAGAAAATGCCTCACTTTTAGGTATCGAGTGTTCCATCTACAGTATAATTTATCTTTGGTCTGCACATATCGGAGAAGAAATTCAAAATCTGTGTGAAGTCACGCAGATTACGCGCTAGTCGACTGTAGGAAAATGGAGCCCATCATAGGAACTACATCTACATCTATATCTAAGAGAAACGTAAGCTCTTAGCTGGGGGCTACCCAAGTACATTCGCTACGAAACAAATCTATAGCGAACCTCAAAATTGTATGAAACTGACATTGACGGTATATCTCACACGTGACAATCACATGATTTTTTCGAATTTTAATGTCAGTTTTATACATTTTTGTTGATTCCATCAGCGATATCGCCGATCGAAAATTACTTTGGGTAGCCTCGCTGATTTGATTTAATAATCTTTTTAACTGATAACTACAAAAATGTGTACTAAAATAGTTACACTGCCACAACACATCAGTATAGTATAGTAGTTGTTTGATAGACGAAGTTTTAAAGAAAAAGTAGAGTTTTATATTATTTGAATAGTGTCCACATTTGTTATTTTAGCTATACTATTATTATAAAGAGAGAAACTTTGTATTTTTGTATGTATTCAAATAACTCAAGAACTACTGGGCCGATTTCAAAAATTCTTTCACTATTAGAAAGCTACATTATCCCCGAGTAACATAGGCTAAATTTTTCAATTCCACGCGGACGTAGTCGCGCACAACAGCTAGTGTAAAATAAAATCTAATAATATATTTCTTATTACTAAAAGTTTACTGTAAGTAGACAATTTAACCGTTTGATGATCAAAAAATAACAGCTTCGATACAGTTACGCGGTAAAAATTAATAACCGTATAAGAAAACATAAGTTTGTCATCCAAAACTCATACAGAACGTCGATTCAAATTATGATAAGACGAACTACATTAGTTCTGGTAGGCTGTTATGTTGGACCGTGTCACGTAGAGCGAAGAATAAAGAAATTGTGGATGCGGCACTTTTATATAAATTATTGAATTAAATAAGTTCAGTATTAACAGTGCATTTTGCATTTGTCACTGCTCTACTTCTAGTCTGTCGAGTTTTGTATTGAGGGGGAAATCTTCAAACAACCCTGCCTGGGATAGACAGGATTACGTAAACTTTCTAACTAAAACCTCTTCGGTAGACATCCTTGAGTACGAGTGCGATTCCAGGATCTTAAGTGGAATACACCTGGACCAATCTGTCTATATTTTTATATTATAAAGTAGCAAACAAGCAAGCGGGACCCGTATTCGCCGAAACATCGAAGTGACCGCTGCCCCTAGATATCTGCAACTGCAGATGTATTGCCTACTCTTAATCTACAGAGGATGAGATGCACAGCATAGAATAAGGTCTAGCTAAGCTGTCTAGCATAGATATCTAATTGTCAGTAAAATTGTTATTGATTTCTTCACTGAACAACGTTCCGTTAATTGATAATAAGGCTAGTGAAATAATAAACTGACTGACTAATAACTCCACAAAGATTTTTATTATAGTGTCAGGATATCTGGAATTTAGTACGTATTATTATTTCATGGTTTGAGTTGAAGTATGTAAGTTGACTCATACCACAAAAGAGTCATCAAAAAAAGCGTGTTTTACAGAATATATAATTAAATCCGTTCGAAAGGTACTAAATGCTAAAGGGAAAATAAAAATGTACCTTGTTAAACAAAGACCACCTGGTTCAACCCTGTAAGAAGGTGCTAAGTGCCGGTGCTAATTCACCCGGTACTTACCACCGCACCCTGTCCGGCTCCCTTCGACAAAACGTGCTAATGTACACGTTAAAAATGTGGGGTAAATATTGATATATCGACTACCGTTATCATAAACCCTTAAAAGGAATTTGTGACCGCGAAGCAACCTTTTATTTATACTCCTTGCGGCCGAATACTGAAAAGAGTATGCGTCGCTTACAATCTCACCCCCCCCGCACTCCATTCACACGAGCGCTTTTTAACCGCGCTACAAAAGCGTTGAGATAGAACAAATGCATTCACATGTAACTGTTCATACGGCAGAGCTTTTAAAATGTTATCGAGCAGCGTTAGATTTTGAGCTCTGGCTAAACAAAACAAGAGTCATTTTGCAGTGTTTGTATGAGCGAAGGCGATAAAAAAGCGTCCGTGTGAATGCAAGCTAAGAGATGTTTAAATCTGGATAGAGTTTAAGCGTGTACTTATCGTTTAAAATGTAAATGTTGATATTCATATTTAAATGAAGATTAAGTATTCGGCTATTTGGCTTTTAAAAACCGAATTCGCAATCGTTCAATAGTTTCAAGTGACAAACACATGGCTTTTTGAATGTCATTGTCACTTTCATATATTTTTGTTAATTATATCAGCGATATCGCCAATCGAAAGATACTTTGGGTAGTCCCCAGGCAGACACATATTGTACAATTGTACTTAACCTATGCTAAACATGTTGGCGTGCTTTCTAACAATTCTGACCTTGAAAATTAAACTACAATTAAAAAAAATCTAAATAGGTCACAAATAAGATGAGTAATAAGGAATCGAATCCTTTATAATTTCCTTGTACGTTATATTTACAACGATGACCTAATGTTTAATATTAACTGATGTGTTGTTTTAACATTATTATTAACAAGCTGGCGCCCGCGACTTCGTCCCCGCATAATGAAAAAAAACTTAATAAATAGCCTATCTATACTTCTATACTAATATTAGAAAGAGAGAAACTTTGTATTTTTTATTTTTGTTTGTATTGAAATAACTCAAGAACTACTGGGCCGATTTCAAAAATTCTTTCACCATTAGAAAGCTACATTATCCCCGAGTAACATAGGCTATATTATTAAATTCCGCACAACAGCTAGTGTATAATAAATTGTTAAAACTTTCGCCCTGATGATGGACTCCCGAAGAGTTCGAAACTAGTCGGTATCGTCACCGAATGTTACACGTTTTTAGCCGTTTTAAATAAAGACTATGTGTTCCAGACTGTTCTACATCTGTGCAATATTTCTTAGATATCTGTTTAGTAGCGTTGCGGCCGGAACACTGGCCGGCAAGAAGAAACCTCTTTGGTGGAGATTTAATTTTTAATTTTAATTCTTTCACGTTTGTCTTTTGTTTTTTATGGAAAATTTTTATTACAACTTTTATTGTCGATGACTTCGTTTCATTTTACATCTTTTTTCTTGATTTTTTTACTTATTAAACTTATATAAAGCTATAGAAATAAACAAGTAGTTATAGAGATATCTTTTAACAAACATCCATCAATACATACGCTTTATAATATTAGTAAGATGTAATTATTAGATTGGAATCGAACATTAACATTTACTGAGTTTTTTTTATTGTGACTATATCCGTGTAGTATTATTGTAAACCTTCTTACTGACGCCATTAGCAGGATAAGAGATTGTTGTTGATAAAAACCCTTGGAAATTACGATTAAAGTTTTTATAAGGAATTGATCGTTAGTTGGTTTCTACTTAAATTATGACTAAACTAAAAATAAAACTAACTAGGGGTGACACAATGACCCTAAGTGGGCCTTGGCCTCCGACAAGAAATCTCTCCAAACTTGGCGATCTTGCGCCATCTCAACCCAATCGTGTGGAGTTCCCTTATGTCTTTTTCAGCCACATCGATCCAGCGATATATATATATGACTGATATGAATTATTGAATTGCTATCGTAACTCCAAACTTGGGGATCCCGCGCCATCCAAACCCAATCTTTGCGGAATTCTTGTCGGAGGTCAAGGCCCACTTCGGGTCATCGTGTCACCCTATTTAGTTATAGAAACTAGTTGTTGCATGCCACTCCGTCTGCGCGGAATTGACAAAAACTTTGAAAGTAGCCTTTTTTATATCTGTTGAAAGTTTTATCGAGATTCGTTGGGTTGTTCTGGAGGTACCTTCAAATAAGCATCTATAGACCTAAACTAAACTTGCGCAGTCATAATATTCGTATAACTAACACAACTTTAGATAGGTCATATTATAGCCAAATGCTTAAAGACTGTATACTAAAATGACATATAAATATGTAACAGCGTCTTAAGTTATGTATAAGCTAGCTGTTGTGCGCGACTTCGCGCGTGGAATTAAATAATTTAGCCTATGTTAGTCGGGGATAATTTAGCTTTCTAATGGTGACAGAATTTTTATAATCGGCCCAGTAGTTCTTGAGTTATTTCAATACCTATAAAAATACAATGTTTCTCTCTTTATAATATTAGTATAGATATACGAGTAGATAAACTCCAAATTATATTAAAACATTGATAGCTTTCAGATTCTAAGCGGTTTTTACGAAGCGAAGTGTTCAAGATGGGTTGGCATTCGACCGTAAGTTATAATACATTGCAGCTTGGACATAATTATTTCCGAAGTAGCTTCTGACAATAGACCGTCTTGAGATCGACAAAAACGAATCGTATGGATGCACTAACAAATAAAAAAAAAAACAAAACAAGATGCGTCGAAGTACCCCAAGATCTCGGTCAGGCGGGAGCGTACTCCTTTTGTTCCCAGACTCGAATCAGCCAGTGTTTCAAATCTAGATTCTGTTTTCGAATTGTTCCTTTTTAACCTTTTTCCCCTATGCCTTTTTCTTTATTGTCTCAGTGCGGCCACTACGGCCTTTAAACGGAATAAAAAAAAAGAAAACAAGCAGCCGGTGGCTTATGGCTCCCCATTGATATGCGTCGTTCGAATTGAAATTTAAATATTTGCTTACGGATACCGGACGGGCTCCATCGAGGATTTTGTTTTAAAAAGATCAACGCGCCTTCATCTTAATATTTATAACGTTTATTTTTCGGATCGGAATACAACTGTTAGTCACAAATACATGGAAGCGAATGATTAGTAATATTTGTTATATTGATTTAGTTGCTAGTGATGTGCCAAGACATTTTGTAGAGTGCTTGTTTGTCAAATCTAGATCTAACGTCAGATGTAAAGCTCGATAAAAGTTCTGACGTTGCCCGCGGCTCGAGATAAAATATTAGTTATCTTTTTATTTGATACTGTAGCCTAATCAAAACACTTTATAACGTCACTATGTATAATCTTTCAATCCAAAAGTCCCTGACTCTGCGATAGGCTGTCAAACACATACCTGATTATATTACATATTCTTTTCTCGATGTTCCGAGATGGTTGATTTTGACAATGAACACATACTTATTGGTGAAATTAACGTTATAAACACCAAAGTCGTATAATAATAAAGACTAGCTGTTGCTCGCGACTTCGTCCGCGCGAAATCAAAAAATATAGGTTATGTTACACGGGGATAGCGGTAGCTATCGGTGAAAAGGAGAATGGTTTTTTGAAATCGATCTTAAAGTTTTTCAGTTATTTCAAGACATACAAAAATCAAATCTTTCCTCATTATAATAATAGTAGAGATTAACAAACAGTTGGATTACGGACCCGATATAAAAGGCAGTTATTTTGGAGACCGCACGCATAGTGAGGAGGTTCCTTTCTCTGCAGCTCTGATCACTGGTTGCTTGAGTCACAGGATTCCACAGCTGGTGGTGCACTATTTTTTATATAACATGTTTTATTGTTTTCTTTAAAGTGAAATGTATTATATAATAAACTAACTATTGTGCGCGACTTCATCCGCGTGGAATTAAATAATATAGCCTATGTTACTCGGGGATTGAAATCGGCCCCATAGTTGCTGAGTTATTTCAATACACACAAAAATACAAAATTTCTCTTTTTATAATATTAGTATAGATATGTTAATAAAGATATATAGAGGTTATTCTATTCTATCGAAAGTTTATAGTTTTATCGAACGGCCGACGGCGGTCCGCGTAAATGTAGCGTTGATAAATTGAAAACGGAACCTGTTCTCCGAAAAAGGCGAACGGAGTCAGTATTCGGAGCAAAGAGATTTAATTGCGCTCCACACGGCCGGGGTCATGGGGCGATATCGGACATTCGTAACAAACGAACTGACCGTGACTAGTTTTTATTTAACTATCTGATCCTGGGTAGGCTGTTCTGCTACATAGAGTTAAATCTATATTAATATTATAAAGAGAGAAACTTTGTATTTTTTAATTTTTGTATTTTTGTATGCACCGAAATAACTTAAGAATCCGGGCCGATTTCAAAAATTCTTTTACCGTTAGAAAGCTACATTACGCCCGAGTAACATAGGCTATATTATTTAATTCCACGCGGACGAAGTCGCGCACAACAGCTAGTAATTTATAAAGTGTAAAATTACAACAAACAAAAAATAATAAGTTTTTCTTGTAACTTTTATTTGGTTAAAACACTTTCGAAGTAATAACATTTCTACTAAAGTAAACTAGTCTAATTAATAATATAAAACCATAGAGTTCTATAGACGAGAGACGACATTTTTTGTAAAGTTCCAATGAGCATGCAAAAAGCTGCAACAATATAAACACATTTGAACACACTTTTGTCCTGTTTAAACATTATTTTTTAATATTTAGGATACAGTTTAGTCCTAATTATACAGGGCATAATTTTGAGTGTAAAAAAAGATTAGGAGAACAAAAGTAGAGAGCATAGTTACACATTAAACCAAACTCTCAACACACTAATGAGTGGACAAAGCTGAACCGAATGAATCTTTGGGAAAAAGAAATACAGTCATACCTGGATATACGAGAAACTCCGATTAGAGAGAAACCTCTATAAGCGAGACAAATATCGCGGTCCCTTGGACTGTATCTTATCGAGGTTGTACAGCAGATATCAATTTACAGATATATTCAATATACAGATATATATCTTAACCGCAAAATTTGTTGATCTTGATCACATATTTAAATAAATCAATGACTCATAATAATAAGAAAGAAGTGACGTGATAAATCTGCATCTAGTAGTAAGCTGACTGATTTCTTAAGAAATTTAAATATTATTTGATGACGTAGCTATCAAAAATGATGTGAACTATTAGTCATAAACTTCATCATTTCTTCTAACAACCTTTGAACGAAATAAAAATGAATTAAGCTACTAAAATAGCTCCGAACCATCTAAAGACCAATATAACTCATCACATGAGATCGAGATCTCCACTATAAGGTCTGAGGGTTCCGGTGAGTTCCTCTATAGAGCCCCGAACCTTCAAAGTTCGCACTCGAGGGCGGCGGCGGTTTAAGCGGGTCGAACTCTACATAACCCTATCTTCCCCCAGAAGGCAGGGTATCTTTAAAGATTTCTCCCTCGACAAAAAAGCAATATGAAGTATTTGGTTATAAATTACAAATAAAAAAGGTTGATTCCATTTTGACGTGACTTTTACTTTAGGTGATGTACGAGAATATTATAGGCTAGTTTTTTATTCAATGCTTTCGCGGGCAACTGCTAGTTCATAATAAAATTAAAAACCACAATAGGATTAGGCTTATCTAATTGAAATGCTTTATTGATACGCGTTTGACATTTCCCAGAAAACGCTACGATGTTTTTCATAAGGTGAATATTTAATAGGTCAAATGTATGACGCATCGGTTTATTTGTTGAGAGTTTTTTGCAAGAGTTCGAATAGAACTGAACGTACCCAGCTTAACCTTTGGATGTGGCTTACGAAAGCATTGTGTTTTGATTCAAATATTTAAATTTATTATTAGAATAATATGGGATATCAAGTCATTCGTTAGTTTTATAACTCTTTGTTCGTAGCATTAAATTGAATAGGAATTCTCCACTGATTGACTTAGATTTAATAGTTTTTTTACAATTGAAAAATGTCAATGATTATGAAATTGTTAATTAAGAATAATCCCTACAAGATGATTTGGAAAGTATATCTGGTTTGTTTTATTTTGTTATTTAAAATTCATGTTACTTTACTTAACTTTACTCAATTATAACTCAACCAACTGCTTTAAACAAAACATATTTATACAACAGAAGCAAATTATTCTATTGAGAGATTTCAACAATCCAACACCCATTTTAACAAATTAAAAATTGACCATTACATCCTAAATTTAAAGTAAGTTACTTTGAATTAAATACATACGGAAACAGTCTGACATATTTTGGTAATATTTATTAACAAAAAGATGTCGATTGATGGTCAAATTCAAACTAAGTAACATTGTACGCAGCAAATTGAAATCGATAAGAAAACTTTAAACAATAAAACTACAGATTGCAAAAAAAAAATGTTGCTTTCGTTTTCGTCTGAAGAGTTTTATCATAGAAGATAATATTTTATATTTACATGTTTACTCTACTTTTTTAAATGTAAGTTAGTCCTAGTGAGAGGATGTAATGTTATGTTTGTTAAATATTAAAAACAATAAGATTATTTCGTTAAACTTTTGCACAAGTTTGACCGCCAAAGTTTATAGGAAGGTTAAGGTTATATTTTGACTAAATTCGTATAAGCAGCTGTCTAATGTACGTACGACAATTTTTTATTATTAAAAATCAAATACACCTATCAATATCAAATATTTTAAAACTCAATTGTAACATTATTTCTAAGAACTGCGTAGTTTTTTTCCGATGTACAATGTAATGTACAAATTAAAATATTTTTTTTCCTTACTTCATTGTCATTGAATGTCAAATAGAGGTCAAATCATCAAGCCGATTACAGTAATACAAAATTACGCTGTCGAAAATTCTAACCTCAAATACGTATAAAAAATATAATGATTCGAATGAATGCATAATGTTGATGACATCGGAATGATTGATGACAACTTTGACATATCATCAAATGTTGAAATTACGTAAAGTTATTGTGCGCTGTTTAGTATAGCTTTAAATAAACAATAATTTTATATATTTTGGAGATATAAATTATTTTATTGACCGTAAATCGAGTTTCTGAGAATCTGACAGTTGTCGTGTAACCAATAAATAAGAATAAATCATTTAAAATATTAAAATTACAAGAAAAAGGTTATTCAAACTAAAAAAAACTAAAATAATATATCCATGTGTTGCTATGCTTGCATAATATTGCGTCTTAATAGTGTTTATTTGCAATATAATTTAACTAAAATAGTTATTAATAGCAATTGTTGATACTTTGTTGCGGACAATACTGGACTTCTACCGACATTGAGTTCTCCTTCAACAAATAAGACGGATGAAATATTTATGAATAAAATGATTCGCTTCTTACCGTTATTTATCGTTGAATTTAATATCCGTTGTACTATGAGAGCGCACTCTTAATATGTACAAAATATCAGTTTACACGTTTTCAGTTCACACTACGGAGGAGTCAATTTTCACGCCCTTGTAACCACTGAACTAACTAAACAAAATTAAGCAGACCTTACGGAATGTTTAGCACTCGAATTCAGTACACTAACACATTTACTATGTAAATTCAAAGCCTAATGTCACTAAATATTCAATTTTAAACCATCATTGTACGTACAAGAGTTTGTGAAAGGATCGGGATGTCAAGTGAGGTCGATAACAAAGAGGTTGGATACCATCCGTTCCATTTTACAGATACTGGCCAATCCGCGTTCCGTATTCAAATTCGGAACTGTCACCCGCGAGTTTGACAGCGCGTGTGCGCACGCGCGGCCGTGTGGTCGTGTGGTGCGCGCGGGCGTCGGCGCCACACTGCGTTCGCGCGCTTTTCGTGCAGTAGAACCTTCGCTCAGCCTCCGACTCTATAGGATGTGTTAGGACTCAGCCACAACGGCCACTAATCGAGATTTAGATAATGTATGTCGCAATTCAAGCTAACTGATTCATCTCGGAGTGAGTACGTTTTCATTTCGTTCTGACATGATGATTATGCCTTTAGCAGTCAAAATTGTTTCTTTACAATACCTCGTTTCACTTGCTACCGAAATATTAACTCCTACTTCTTTTCAAAATCTATACTAATATTATAAAGAGAGAAATCTTGATTTTTTGTATTTTTGTTTGTATTGAAATAACTCTAGAACTACTGGGCCGATTTCAAAAATTCTTTCACCATTAAAAAGCTACATTATCCCCGAGTAACATAGACTATATTATTTTATTCCACGCGGACGAAGTCGCGCACAACAGCTAGTTAACCATAAAACATAAACACATTCCCCATTAATGAACTTACGAATTTTTTGGACATTAAATTCTTCCAAATAAAACTTGTTCGTAGAATTATTTGTATACTATCGAATCATAAAAACAGATTTTTAAAAGTAGCCAAAACTGACAAATTATAAAAAACAATAGAGAGATCTATAGCAACAAGAATATTAACCTTAAACAATTTATTCATAAGTACGAAGAGTTAAGAAGGTTTCTCACAGTAAGACAAGACGTACGTCAGCGCCTCGAAGACTCCACGTTGACTGATACTGATGCCTGAGCTGTGTTTTGTTTCCATTTCGACATTTCAAACGTTGTCTTTTTTTCCATTGACTATATAGAAATGGACTAGGCAGCACCGTATTTGTATTAATGAAATTATCCACTTTTCGTAGTCTTCTAGTTGAAGGTTACCACGTAAATGCTTATCATGCTGAGATATTTCTATGAATGCATATTGAATCATTTACCACAAACAAAAGGCAGAACCAAGCAAGTTTATAACTGATTGTTCTTTTTTGAATGTAGGGGATGCACGGGTTTGACAGGTCCTGTCATTTAAGAGTCTATTTTTTTTTCGAAACGGGATTATCCAATGGATTATGAATGCTGGCATTTTATGGACCGTGTAGAATCGATGATGGTTTTTGTTAAGACAGATCTACTTAACACTTTTTTATGTATTCATATAATAGGATAAAAAATTATAATGCCCTTGTGCTTGTGAGTGAGGAACGTGTTTTGTGTGTTTTGTAACTGTGTTTGTTTTAATAGATGAAGATTTTAATTCTAATACTTGCGCCATTAAGATTGAATTGAATTGAAAATTTGATTTTTTTTGACCTATTTAAGTTATTTTAGACTGGAGCTAACTGATCAAGGAAGTAGTAACACTATTATAATGAAATACAATGGAACTTGGATTAGCTAGAATTCAACGGACCGCGATAATCGTCTTGCTTATACAGGTTTGTCTCTGATCCAAGTTTTTCGCGTATGGAGGTAACTCGTCGGGACACGAGAGTGACTCTCACTTATAGAGTTTTCTCGCTTATCCAGGTTTGACTATATTTGAAAAAAATGCTCGCTTTAAAAACAATATCAGTTATAGCTATGTTGATTGTCTACCAGGTTTTTGGTTATAAAGACATCAACGAGTTTAACAAGTGACATTTTTTTGGCAATTTTTTGTTTGTCATTTTTTAAGAAAATATTAAATTATGTCAATAGCATAGAAAATGACTTCTATTCTGATTAAAATAATATTCAGAAGATCAAAATAATATAACATAATTTGGTCACTTTGCGGTGTTAATTTTATTTATAAATAAAAAAAAATCACCAAACATAATAAAATATCATCATCTAGTTTAAAAGTCCACTACAATAATCTTCGAGTTGTCAACATATAAAAAATAGTGCGAGTGGGACATCAACAGAAGCATAGTTCTTACTTAGTTTGTCATTTCAACTTCAAACAGAACAGCGGTCATGCGTCACTGGGTAACACAACCCACATTGAAACGGAGCTAAGTGACTACATGTCGTCCCTTTTACTCCTATTATAGCAGTAGCGGCTACTAAGCTATAATAAACTGTTCTTTTTTTTCATGAAATATAGTTCGAGCTTAAAATGTCGTTGAACTTTAATAAGTTCCGGTAAATAGTATGAAATATTTTTTTTAGTATAAATTTAAATTAATTAAGAAAAATAATTAAGTGTCAACGCCCCGAGAATAATAGCGTCTAACTTTGAATATAAAAACTGCAGTTAAAATACACCGATAGTTTTTTTACTGTTTTTTCTTAAATAAAATCCTACTTCTTATGACAGTTTAACACTCCTGATTATGTTTTCTTTGTAATAAAAGTATTCAAAAAACGTAGTTTTAATAAACTGTTTACACCTACCATATCCGTCCCATTTACTTTAATATAACACATTCCAAATCAACTCCTATAAAAGACCATTAATTAATTTCCAACAATAGAATTACAATTTTATTCCAGCGTCCATAACAAAGGAGTGACCTAACATTTCGTTGACCTGTGATTCTCACGGCCCGTTGCCATGGCAACCGATACCCGCCACATCACCGATACAACCGCGTAATTTGTAGCCTCGTGGCGAGCCGAGATTTACCGGACTACAGATCTAAGAGTAAACTATAAGGCTACGTATACAAGGGTAAGAAAATTGGCTATTGTTTAGTTTTATATAATAGTAACACGCTGGTCGTGGAGTTGCGGAAAATAGAGCCCATCATGGGTCGAACTAATACTACTAGCTGTTATTCGCGACTTTGTCCCCGTGTAATTAAAAAATACAGCCTATTTTATTTTGAGATAATGTTACTTTCTGATGGAGAAAGAATTTTGAAATCGGCCCAATAGTTCTTGAGTCATTTTAATACATACAAAAATACAAACATAAAAAAAATATGTCTTTATAATATTAGTATAGAAGTATACATCATTTGATATTAAAGGATCTATCCTTATTTTACATGGTGACGGAATATTTTACACTTTGTTTAATAATATAAATAAAAACAATTCCTTTATCCATTTTGAGTTTTTATATTACGTTAACTACGAAATTATAAAATTAAAGACTACTACCAATTATGCTTATATCGATACTATTAGATAGTTTATGTTAAGAAAATAAGAGATGTTATCAAAATAAATAATAAACTACATGAGTTACACATTACTCTTACAATAAACAACCTACTTTTTATGTCTGTCATTGACAATTTCAATAAAGCAAAGGTAAAACGATGCCTTTGACTTAAAGTAATAACTATACTATTGTAAATCAAGTATTATTATTTTTCTTTTATTGTAAACAAATCTTTACAAAGAAAGAGGAAAGGAAGGATTTATTTCTCGATTTGGGTAAAGGTTAAACTTCTCGCGTTAAGCTATCTATTGCAAAAATCTTGTTTGTGTTCAAAGAAACGAATGCGAGAATTATAAGCTGATTATAAATGAATTTTCTCTTGGATTTGTGTCTGAAAAGGAAAAACACAAATAAAATAAAGTTAAATAAGTTAGAAAATGTTTCATTTTTATTTATTAGACAAGGTTGGCCGTCCCAGGTATCGCTGGATCGATGAGGCTGAAAAAGACATAAGGGAGCTCCACACGGTTGGGTTGAGATGGCGCGGGATCGCCAAGTTTTGAAAGATTTCTTGTCGGAGGCCGAGGCCCACTTCGGGTCATCGTGTCCCCCTAGTTAGTTAGTTATTAGACAAGTCGATTTCAAAATTCGAAGTTACATTAATTCCCAAAAATCTTGAAAGTTAGTGAACTTGTTTTAAATACAATTACTTATAAACAAAGAAAGTTCCCCATATTTCCCGTATAAGAAAAAAGGTATTAAAGTAATTAGTTGAATATGGATTAATACAAAGGTAGACAAAAACATAAAATGTATGGATAGGTTGTGTATTATTGTTGATGTATTATAATAAAACAATTTTTATGTTCTTCAGCGTTTATTGCAATCTTCTATTTTTATATTTTACACTTCCTTATGATTATTATTTTAGCAAATATAATTGTTTACGTCCGTCTAGTCCGGTTGACAGGTAGAAGAGGGAGAGAGAGGGATGGCCTATGATTTTGACACTTTATAAGTAGAAATGTTCCGTTTCTACTACAGGTTCTGTAAAAGGGAATAAGTTTAAGAAAGGGATGAATTCAGATAAGACGGCAATTCGGGATTCTTAAAACAAAAGTTAAGTGATGTAAGAAAAAAATCACAAACGTTACGTATATGACTTTTTTATAATAAAAACTAGCTGTTGGTCGCGACTTCGTCCGCGTGGAATTAAAAAATATGACTCATGGTGACTTTATGTGACTCGGGGTTAATGTAGCTTTCTATGAGTGAAAGAATTTTTGAAATCGGCCCAGTAGTTCTTGAGTTATTTCAATACATACAAAAATACAAAGTTTCTCTCTTTATAATATTATTATAGATAATAATATTAGTAACCGAAACCAAGTTACAATTCATTCCGAAACATGTTTATCTGACAAAGAATTTCTTAACTTCCGAAAATTTCTAACATTTTTGGGTGTCCATATCAAATTGATACGATTCAGTCCAACCGTGTAGATATTTACCAGATAACCAGTTCTCTTGATCCCTCCAAATAGAGATAACTATTTCTCTTATGGCTTGATTTTCGAATGCTACTTAAATATTTAAAAGTGTTATGTTAAATCCACGCTTAAACTCCAAATCCTACAGACATCTCGTTTAATTCTGACACCACTTATATTTTAAATGTCCCTTAAATTTGACTGGCGTTTGAACATTCGGCCGGTACAAAATATTTTCACGTCGAGTGTCTAGTTATAATGGTCAGTTTTAACTTTAAAGAATTGAATGGTCAGACTCAATCTTTAGTAAAAAAGATTATAAAAAGCTACATTTGATTGTTGTAAAAAAAACTTCTTAACAAACTAATAAGATTATTGTTAGAATGACGACTTTATAATTATTCTAGATATTACTATTATTTAAACTACGTTATTGAATAGAAAAGAGTGTCGTTGCCTCAGGGCTTTGTTCTTGACTTGCAATCTGCAGGTCCCGAGTTCGAATCCCGCCATGTACCAATGTGTTTTGAAATTAGAATTCCATATGTACATATTTGCCCGACGCCCTAACGGTGAAGGAAAACATCGTGATGCAACCTGCACATATCGGCGAAGAAATTCAAAGATATGTGTGAAGTCGACAAACGCGCTCTGGGCCAGCGTGGTAGACAATGGCCTAGTCACCCCTTAAGGGGTAGGCTTCGCGCCCCTCGGTAGGGAGGTATAGTGAGCTGGTGATGATGATGAATAGAAATTATTGTATCTTTCATTTTGCAACCGTAAAATTGTTTTAATTGTCTATTAAACACCAAAAATGACGAACACTTACATTATTGGGTTAACTAAGTTAACCAATACATATCTATAATTCGCATTATTATAGTATCAAAACATTTCAAAGTAATCGATAAAATCAGTGAAATAGCGTATTATGCGTGGCGGCCGTCAGGGGGCGCGCGCGTCGCAACGGATTGTTTACGCGGGGCTACGCATTTCGACGCATGCGCAGACAAATAAAACGTATGCACGACTAGTGATGGGTAAATATACTTTATTTATTTATTTAAACATGCAGATATTAAGTTAATTATGAAATCCAAGTCGTTATTTTTAACTTACTGCAGAAGAAGCATATCGATTAATATTCCTTTTGTAATTAGAACGAACGCCGTAGAGCTGGACCTGCACGAGCTAAAAGCAGTTGATTGGCAGGAGACACCGCAAGATAGGCGACGCTGCCGTTCTCTAGTGTCGGAGGCCAAGACCGACTTTGGGTCGCTGCGCCAGCGGAGTAGTAGTAGTAGTAGTAATTAGAACGAAAGAAAAAATAATTACTGCCTTATAAAGACAAATAATCTTAGAAGCAGTTACTAAGTTTTAGTTGGTATTATCAAACATGCAAAACTCTCATCTAAGATTACATAAAGTAAATTTTATTTTAATTCAAATTTTAACATTACTTGAAATTTTATCATTTTTTCCAAAGGCAACAATCCGCTCGTGATTTCATACATGGTACGTAAATAAAGTTACTAAATATATTTTTTTATTTATTTGTTATGTTCCCATCACTAGCTTACTAAATCGCATCGCATAGCGTCGCGTACGGGCATCCTCGCATTACGCAGCAACTTACTTTCCATTTCCTCACAATATTACTATATATTTTTTGTCACAGTTTAAGTATTCGACGGACAACAATGCAACAGCTTTTTTACAAAGGAATTCTTAAAAAAGTCCTTATCAAATTCAACGTTTATTTTTTCCGCTTACTAAATTATGTTATTTTGCACTTTATTAAAGCTAGCAAATGTTTGAAGTTTATTGTAAAAAGTCCAGGCATATTGAAGAAATATGGAATACTAGCCATCGCCCGCGACTCTTTCCGTCCGATGATTGAAGAAAAAATGTAATTTATAAAGTTCACTAGATAACTTTTCGCTTACAAACACAATGACTACAGATCGCTTAATAAGCAAGGACACTACATTACACATACCTCAATACTTAGTGTCTTTTAATGGTTACTTATGCAATTCCTTAGTGTAGATTTCACTTTCTAAAACAATAAGGGGCCTATAAATGACTCTGAGTGTGCTTGCTATTGATTCAGTTTCAAATTCGAAACAAACAACGTTTACCTAAATATAAAACATACGTTTAACTCCGAGATATAATATTCTCCAACATATCGATGGTAATGCGGCATTCAAAAAGGCTTTGTGCACATTGAAACGTATGCTGGATTCCCCTCATAGCTGGAGGATAAAAGGTATTGTTCCGATTGTTTATTGGACGTCCGTAATATCATGAAATACGCGGTAGTCGAATACGCGGCGTGGACGCAATAAATACGTTCCCATCTTATATTTACCTTGTAATATACCGAGAATGTCGCGGTGATTTACTGATTCCTTTATAACGTGTTACGCTCAATAGATTATTTACTAATATTATACAATCGACAACGCAGTAGCTAAGTTTACTGACGGATTTTAGGTAACAACCTAGTTTCAAGAGTTATTTTTATTTTATTTTTTTTATAGGAGAAGGAGAAGGGGGCAAACGAACAGCGGATCAACTAAATTAATTGGTCCGACGCCCACGGACATCTGCAATACCAGAGGTACCACAAATGTGTTGCCGGCCTTTGAGGGAGGAGTACGCTCTTTTCTTGAAGGCCCCTATTTAAAAGTATATATATTTTTACTCACAGAAGAAACAAGAAAGTAATGCGATGTGCGGACAGAGGAGGAGACTCCAGACTACTTGGGCTACTTGGCAATTGGCGATATAGCTGATGGAATCGACAAAAATGTATGAAACTGACATTGACATTCGATAAGTCATGTCACTTGTCACGTGTGAGATATCGAACGTTATTGTCAGTTCCATACATTTTTGACGTTTGTCAAAATCGTATCGTAGCGAATTTACTTTGAGTAGCCCCCCAGGTGACCACGCATGTATATTACACTCAGAGTTGGTTGGTCACTAAAGCAGTCCATGACTATTGACTGTATCGCCTTTATTCCGAAAAAAATTATAAAGTACTGCGATAAACGAGGACCAATAAATCGTCGATATACAATACTGGAGGACACTCGCAACTAAATAAGATAGACCAGGGGTCTTAATAAACCAAATTATGTATCATAAGAAGTACCAGGAACAAGTATGTTCTGTATTTTGGAATAAATTTTATGAATGTACCAGTACCAAAGGTAGAAAGTAAGTAATAACACTGATACTCATTTCGGAATAAAGCAGTATGTGTTGACTATTAAATGACTATGGCAGTCACAAAATAGATATCGCAAAACAAACATATTCGATGAATAATAATTATAAGTTCCTGAACACGATAAACGCTTTAACGTCGTGAATTAAAATTTACGGCTCTTTAAAATTACAGCTTGAACACTAAGTGAATGTTAAGCAACCTCTAACTTACTTTATTATGAACTTGTTCTCGCCCTCGTTTTCTATTAGTTGACTTTAAATTATCGATAACTTAATAACCTATAGGTGTCCATATTACAAAATTAAAAGTATTTATACAAAAGGTAGTTTTACGAATAGACTAACCAATGATACTAAAGCCTTGTTCGCACCAGGATAGTATTTTAGTCGAGCAGCAAGTAGCATTTATCCGAATAAAGGGTTTACTACTGTTCAAACTCGATTAAGCCTAAATCTACGCTCTAGGAGAGTAATTTAGTAACTAAACGTGTTCGAACAGCAACATTTTAGTAGAGTAGATTAGTAAATCCTTTGTTCGGATACTTGCCACTTGACTAAAATACTATTATGGTAGCTGGCGAGCACTCACACGGGCGTTTTTTCAACGCGCGTTAAAAAAGCGTTGAAATAGAACAAATGCATTTCCATGTATCTGTTCAAACGCATTTTTAAATCACAATCTCGCAGCGTAGCATTTTGATCCCTAAATCAACGTAGCAAGACTGATTTTACAATGTTTATAATGATGAAAACGTAAAAAAATATTCGTTTAAAATCAGGCTAATACAATAAATGCGAAAGGGATTTTTGTTTGAAACATATCTCCAGAATAGCTGAACGGATCTACGAGTAGCTGTTTTACACACATTTAAAACAAAGTCTGACTGAACACATTGGCTACTTACTATTTTTTTTCCGCTCTGACGGAGTTGTAGGCGCTTAGTAAGATATATAACTTTAAACTTTCGTTATTTTTACTAACATATTAGTCGGCTCGTGACCATGGCGCATGCAACTGCCGAAATATCGGGACCTCAAACAGCTAAATCCCGTTTCTTACGAACAATAGATTTTCAATCAATAATTGTTTTAAAACTAACTATCTTTATTATTAACGTATCGATAAATATAAATTCTAAGAATTTTACATTTAAATGCTAATGTATTACGGATATACAGACATAAACATAAGTAAATAAGTTGTTTATTTCAATGTAAAGTTTATTTTAATTAATGTACTATTAGTGATCATGTGCGTGTAACTTGAAGTTATAACTTGATTTATATGATGAACTCTTGTTAATATAACCTTACTGAATATATATACTTTTAACTAGTAGTTTTATATTCATAATTTTAGATTTAGCAACATTTACAAGGGTGACAAATTACATCACGAAAAATTATATTAGACCGTGAAAATTGACAAAATATAAAGCTAATATTTACCAAACAGATGAAAGTAACAAGGGTGAACAGCACAAAGGTTTCTAAATTAATTTACATCCCCTATTGTTCGTATTTTTCAACTAGCTGTTGTGCGTGACTTCGTCCGCGTGGAAATAAACAATACATCCTACGTTACTCGGGAATAATGTAGCTTACTAATGATGAAAGAATTTTTGAAACCAGCCCAGTAGTTCTTGAGTTATTTCAATACACACAAAAATACAAAGTTTCTCTCTTTATAATATTAGTATAGATATAGATAAAAAGGATAACAAAGGGCGACGTATTTTATTATCAAAGGTTACAAAGAAATAGTGCGTAGTTGTTAAAATAAATGTGGTGTACGCTTCATTAGCGCGGTGCAAAATACTGGAAAAGTCTGAGCAGATACCTCTATGCATCTTGTATGAGGTGCAAGAGGGTTATCCTCAAACAATTTTTAAATTGCATTCTTTTTTTAAAATAATATGTCATCATCATCACCAACTCACTATACGTCCCCACTGAGGGGCTCGGAGCCTACCCTAAGGGGATGATTAGGCCATAGTCAACCACGTTGGCTCAGTGCGGTTTGGTTGGCTTCACACATATCTTTGAATTTCTTCGCCGATATGTACAGGTTGCATCACGATGTTTCCTTCACCGTTGTAGCGTCGGTAAATATGTACACATGAAATTCCAAAATCGAAAAACACATTGGTACATGGCGGGATTCGAACTCGGGACCCGCAGATCACAAGTCAAGAGCTAAACCCCTGAGCCACCGACGCTCTAAGATTTTTCAAGAGAGTTAATACATAGTATAAGAATAACCCTGCACCGTTTGTTGGATATATTGCGTATAGTGCGACAACAAATTGATTGGAACTCACACGAGATGCCGCTTTCCTGCCTGTCACTTCGTCACTCCATACCTGATGGACAACATTACCATAACAATTATTAAAACAATTGCTAATAGAATTTAAACTTAATCACGTTGTGATAAGAGCTATGAATGTACTCAATGATAGTAGCTAGAAGTTTGTTCATCAAAATACGAGCCTTGCAGTTGTCAGAGATTTGAAACAAATCCGTATATTCCTCAAGACATTAAAAGAAAGATTTACTAACAATTTTTATTTTATTTTATTTGACAATCGCTATATAGTACGTATCAAAAATATAGTTAAATTTTGACCAAAACCTTATTAAATTACTAATTTAAACCCAATTAATTCTTATACTCAGAAACTTTTAATGATTACTTAATAAATCCTTAATGTCTTTTACTAAAATACACTAAAGAGTCACTAAGCGACTATTCAACATTAACTAGACTTGTGACTCCTTAGAGACTGGTTAGCATTTAAGACAGCTTAAAAAAATACGTAAATAAAGTCAGATTGGACTTGCCTCCATAGATCACTTTTCCCGACACGGTAGCTATAGGTCAAATCCTTCCAAAGGTCCTGTATGACTAGCGTGACCATATTTGTTCTTACTCAAAAGGGGACAACTAGCATTTTCAGCCGAATCTAGGTGATGGAGGGAAAGGGGGTGAAAGCCATGATCAAAAATATCATGTTATCGACGAATCACGTATTTCACTCATCTGTAGAACAAATGTCGTGAACAGGGCAGAAGAAAAAAATAGTCAACAAAGCGCGACCGATAAAGTTTTCGCCAATGTCGTGCCTTCGATATCGTCTACGGTCGCCACACCAGGCCCGATTAGACTATACAAATTTTCGCGCGGTTTCCGAAAACGGTACAATTCGGCGTGCCAGAGATTAATTCTGGGACACCGGGACACATGACTGTAAAACGGGACAGTCCCGTTCAAAACGGGACGTCTGGTCACGGTAAACATAAAGATCGCATTTGCAACAATACCGATCATTCCGAGCCTCTTTGTAAGGCTATTTATTGAATGCTACCATTGTTATCGAATGCTCCCTTTTATTTTACTTACGATGTTGGTTTATCATTTGTTTGTTTTTTGAATTTATTTTTTAACTACGAGTACTAACCGAGTACCTTTTCCAGTCCAGTTTTAAATAGTCTTTAGATTTCGCTTGTGACATAACTTTTCTATTCCCTGAATTTACTATTGTGCGAAAATGTATACTATTGTAAACAAAAAGATTGTTTATTGTACGCTATATATCAATATGAGTATGTCCTTAACTTAATAATTATCTGGAGTTTATAAACACCAACTTATGTACAAACTTTTGTACATATTCTATTGCTGGATATGTTTTAAAACGTTAGATCAGTGATTCCCAAAGTGGTCTATGTCGACCCCTAGGGGTCTATGACAACCTGCAAGGGATCTACATCAGCGAAAAAAAATGGGGTCCACGATAGAGGGTCTCAACACATACACTGATATCTATTTCCTTAGATCTAAATTTTATGTTTCATAGCAAAATCTTTATTTCTACGTATTAGTAGTTTACTTACCTTGAATATTAGAAAAATACTAATAAACGTATAAATTAACATGTGTTTTTACTTCAAGTTTTTAAGACTAAACTTCGTTACAGTTAGAAATTTACAGGAAATCAATATCAGGTAAGTAGGGGGTCTACCCAACACGGAAAAACATGGCAAGGGTCTACGACACAAAAAAGTTTGGGGAACTTTGCGTTAGAGGATATAATTAAGCAACATATTATTGAATTTTCATTATCTTTCTATTATACTTACGAAAGACTCCTTTTAATAACTTATTCAAACCTCCTTGGCTCCCATTCCTTTGAAAGTAAAACAATGATAACAAAAATGATAACAATGAAATGGGAAAATCAGAGATATTCTTGCGTGTGTTAACCTTAAGATACACAAATAAAAATCATATGGGTTTTATTTTTTTGTATATTATCCGGTTAAGAAGGAAGAGGCCCTAGGGTTGTGCGATACGCAGCGGAACTAATCTAATCTATCTAACTTTGAACTGAGAGCAATAATAAATACACACCAAGTTATTGCGCGCCGGCAGCCCCGTGTTGGATTAAAACCGATGCGCAGAAATTAAAATTATGGTTGTATAACAATATACAAAGCCAATACCGACTTTATGACAAAGTGATAAGGTTGAAATTCAAATGTTTTTATTTAATTTATCTAGTGAGTTACATTTATTATTTGGACAATTCGTATTGCGTAATTGTGTACATCTTTTAAGCGTCTCATATTTTATAAGAGTTTCTTAACCATTCATTATAATAATAAACTAAGATTAAATATGTAGAAATACTTTAAGAAGCTAATTTAATAAACTATTAGCCCTTTAATGCATAAGCCAAATTGTACGCCATTGATAAAAGGTTACATTGTACCCATGTATTTAGACAACTCTGAACAGACTTCCTATTTATAAAGTACTAGCTGTTGTGCGCGACTTCGTACGCGTGGAATATATAATAATTAATAATATAGCCTATATTACTCTTAGATAATGTAGCTTTCTAATGGCGAAAGAATTTTTGAAATCGACCCAGTAGTTCTTGAGTTATTTCAATACAAACAATAATACAAATTTCTCTCTTTATAATATTAGTATAGACTAACTGTCGCCCGCGATTCCGTCTGCACGTAACTAAAAAAGACATAATAAGTAGCCTATGTGTTCTCGACTGTGTTCTGCAGAACAAACGTCTTCTTTCATACACCGTGTTCTACAGAAGATACGTCTTCGTCTAGACTGTATTCTACAGCTGCATGTATATATAAGAAAGGTTTATTTAAAAAAAAAAAGAATATAAAAACCAGATTCGTTGAGCCGATAGCTTCAAAAAAATATCCATCATTATTAACTAACTAACTAAAGTAACTGTGGCTTTTATTATATTTTTATAATTTATACTAAGACTCAATAAGATCACATCAAATTATAATGCAGTTTAATTTGCATAATACAGTAGTAATAAATAGCAAAACATAACCTGTCAATAACTATAGAACCGTTAAACAGATGCAAAAGATAAGATACAAAGCTTATCTTTATCTTTAAAGCAATAAAAGAACAGTTAATAATGAATTATTAATGCTTCATATTGTTCGTTGTATAACAAACATACGAACATGAATTATTAGACGTTTACCACAAAAGATAAAATAATAGGATCAAAGAGATATTATATATAGAGGGAGCACTCTATAGTACTCTGACAGTAATAAGCGTGCAGCATTAAAAAAACAAAATCCAAATAATTGCCAGCATCATCAATTTTTTTCCCAAATTTGGGAAAATGTGTTTTTATTTTAATAAACAGTAGAATAAACTATTATATTCATTAAAATGTTATTTATCGTTTTTTTTATTATTATTCTATTTAAAATAATTTAAATCAAAACAATTTTCAACAAAGACTATTTTTGTTTTATTGTTATTAATTTTTAAAATAGTGTTTTAAAAATGTCTCGAATAATTATAATATTAAACTTTAGTAAATGCTATGAAATAAAATTTAAATATGAGAAAAGAGGTTACATTCGGTCGACTTTTTACGTCGGCAAATATAAAGAACAACACTGGGGGGAAATTTCCCTAAAAAAGATCTCCGGAGGTCAACTAAAATGCTTCACTTTTAGGCTTCGAATGTTCCATCTATAGTATAATATGTCTTTGAATAGGATATTCCAAGTCTATCAACACTAACATTATATCACGAGTATCCTTGATCGATTCTAATAATGTCTTGGATATATTAATATGGAATTAATAATTATTAATCTGATATGATATCATTTAAATCTATTGTTACTCGCATTAGCTTTTTCTGATTATTCAGTAGTAGTTGTAGGTCAAAATTTATTGAATGATGGCCCATGTAGTGTATTGGCTATGGTCTGGTTGTCTATAGGTATCTCGAGCATCATGTTGACAGTCGTGATGGACGTCATCCGTGTTGGATACGATTATCGACGTGGTGTGGTGATGATTGAGACACCCATAGAAAACCAGACCATAGCCAATACACTGCAGCGCATAATAAAGTGCTCACATTCCTCCCTTTAAGAGACAAGAGTGATTACCTCTCTGTGACTTATATTGTACTTTTAGGAGGTACCAAAAACATATAAAACTTATTACAGATATATAACTTCATCATCATCATCATCAGCTCACTATACGTCCCCACCGAGGGGCACGGAGCCTACCCCCTAAGGGGTGCCTA